>ML289556.1:0-12217 GCA_005239495.1 Nicotiana undulata
TCGAGAATGCATAACTTTTTAAATGTATAAACAGGGTAAGTTGTTTTGCTGTCCCTGTATATAGGACTTTTAGCAACTATTTTTTCTTGGAGGAGTGACAATCTTTAGGAAATTTTCGTAAAGTTGATCATTATAAGTGCTAAGTAACTGTGTTGTTTTACCGCTGTTGCATATCCATTCCGCGTTAATTCTCTCTTACAGAAGTGACATTCGTTTTGGCATTACATGTATGTGTATGGCTTATAATTTGTTAATTCGTTTGTGTATGGCTTATAATTCGTTTTGCATTTGGATTCTTCTAACCTCGCCTTCATTTGTTTATGTTCCTCATTCAACTGCCTTTATTTGTTTATGTTCCTCATTCAACTTGTTAATACTATCTTCATTTTCTCTTAGTGACTTCTCCTGATCTGTGATCTTCGTTGTAAATTCAGCATTTCTCCTTTCCATTTCATTAAGGTTTTAAAAAGACTCATGTTTCTCTTTCTCAATCTAACTGTAAAAGAATTTTTTCAGTTTCTCCATTTCGTAGCTGCTGTTGAATCGTGCTAATTTGTGCTGCCAAAGATACTTCTGGTGAGTCTTTCTGTATTAAAGCCGGTTTTTACTGAGCATAATATATGAATAAAATTGTTTGTTGTTCTGTTGGTTCTTGAATAGACCACTGAAAGGTCTTTTTTGGGTTCTTGAATGTATTAATAAAATTGTTTGTGTTTTTTCTTGAATAGACCACTGAAGGGTCTTTCTTTGGGTTCCTGAATGTATTATGGTCAGCTTTGATTACATCTTGTACATATTNAGTTTTTGCTCAGGTATTAGCATTTTGCCTTGATGAATTGTGTAAGCTGATGTGTGCCCATTCTTTTTGTACTCAGACAATGCTGTAATGTTTTGAAAATAAACTGGGACTTTCATTGATTCAGTCACATTTGCTGCTATCACAAACAACCTCTTATCTGTTCCACCATCTAGTCGCATTGATGTGTTCAATATTGGTGTCGTCTCTTTAGCACATTTTATTCCATAAGGATTTTCCCAATCTAAGCTCATGTTTCATCCACTTGTAACCAAGAATTAGTATATATGTATATTTATGTTTGTCAGCGAAGATTTAAAAGAATACCTTAGCTTCAAAGCAAAACTAAAGATAAGGGGAATTACTTTATATGAAGTGGAGACATGCTCATGAAAATGTAAGAGAGTTTGGTAGCTTCCTCGGTACATTGGCAAGGACTGCAACTCTTTGCCCGCTGGATATATTGGATTGAAGGAAAATGGACACAAAAGACGATTTATGGACATATACCAAGGTTTGAAGTTCTGATCCAAATGTTCAGTTATTTGTTACAAGTATGTTACTATTTCTGCTAATCAAATAAAATCAAATTGTAGTCGAAGTATGATATTCCTGATGCTGCAAAAACATGGACTTTATTTTCAATTGGAAATGCTTGGAGAAGGCATAAAAATCAACTGAAGAAAGATCATTATGATGCCTATCAAAATGATGAAGTTCGAATGACAAAAAGGCCCGATTATATACCAGAATATCAATTTAAAGAACTCCTGAAATATTGGAGTTCTGAGAAACTACAGGTAAGTATAGACCATGGTCTTGACAATAGTTAAAACCGGTATATTGATGTGTCTGATTTTGCTGGTTGTTGTTGGTTTTTGTCGTTGCTACTGTTGGATTTCATTTAATATTGATGTGTTCGAATGACTGTAGCTATGGATTTGTCATTGATCTTTGGATTTGTTGATATACTTTACATGAAATGGATGTATATTCAGTGTGCTACTCATGTTTAAGCATAGTTCCCTTTACATTCAAACTTGAAATCATATTATGTTAAGTTTACTAGATATGTCAAGAAATGCATTTAGAAATATAATTGTTCTTGAGTATTTGGATTTGTCTAGTAATGCTCTATCTGGTATGATTCCCAAACCTCTCGAGCTATTGCGAGATGTCAAGTATTTGCAAATCTCAGTTACCAGTTTTTGATGGGAAATCCAAGACTTTGTGGACCACCTGACTTACATATTCCTTGTTGTCCAGCTCAAAGCAGCACGACAACAAGGAAAAAGTTTCTTATCCTTACAGCAACAGTATCTGCTGGTCGCTTTGTTTTTTCCCATGTGCATAGCAAAAATGGATCAGATTCCTCATTTGGAATGGGTCATCAGAGGATCAGTTATTATGAGCTTCTCCAAGCTACTGAAAACTTCAACATAATGTATTATTGGTTTGCTGATTTTATGTTTAGTAGCATCCATGATTTTGAGATTAGACTAAATAGTTAAGGTGTTTATGTTGCTATTGAGCTTTTAAATAGTTGGTTGATTTTATGTTTAGTATAACAGCCGTGATTTTGAGATTCGACTAAATAGTTAAGGTATTTTTGTTGCTATTGAGCTTTTAAATTGTTTGCTGTTTCAAAAAAATGTTATTTAGGTATATTGTATTGACTCATTTTATTTGCAGAGATCATCCGAAATCAACAAGGAGAATCAGAAAAAGTTGACGGATCCACACACTGCCGGCAAAACAAGTTTTGCTGTAATCCGTAATGAATTGGTGTGTACTATTATTTATTATTATATCTATTATATTTTTTAAAGATCTCTTATATTGATTTTCATGCGACTAGGAAAAAATAAAGGAATCCTATCACTTAAGGAGATGTTTATGGCCACAAAATCAAGAAAACCTGGGCGTTTGTACAAGGACTCTAAAGAAAATACAACTAGTAAAATTGTAAGAATATTATCTATTTGCAAGTTTTAGATGAGATCATTTTATTTATGATAGGTTCCTTATTTTTTATTTACTTTAATTCTTTTGTTGAATTTGCTTTGTTAGGATGAAATGGAAAAAATTGAAACACAGCAAAGTGTAGATGGCAGTCAGTCTGTTGATGCATTTTCATCTGTCATGGGTCCTGAACATCCGGGACGTTTAAGATTATATGGACGAGGGGTTACAAAGACTACTTTGAAAGGAAAAGTGAGCCATTTCGAGCCGACTTCAAATGCCACAAATGATACGGTGCAAGAAATGCAAGAAAGGATTCGAAAGATGGAGGAACAAAGGAGAACTATGCGACAAGAAATTACTGCAGATGTAATTGCTCAACTTCAGCATGTAGGATTAATTAATCCAAACATACTAGCAACATTGTCTGTTTCGTCTCTAGGAGAAGCTACCTCTGCATCACAAGCTTCTAATCAACTGATCCGTCGACCATCTGAAGCTAGCAACAATCAAGGTTAGTATCACTTTATTCCCAGGCTAAAATTCATATTTTAGCAACTATTGAGCTGCTGATATTGGAGTCGAGATTGCTGTTGATTCTTCTTCTTCTCTTTTTCTTTTTCTTTCTAAACGTCCAAAAAAGCGCCGAAATGCTGGTGAATTTTTTTCAGAAAATTTCTCCCCAATTTTTCCAGTTTCTGCCAAAAATAAACAAGGCTATGAAAGATAAGATGTTCCTCTGCATTCATGCATATATCGAGCCGTTATAGCGAATATTGAATTCAATGAATCTCGTGTGTGTTCTCTATCACCAGAAGAATTTGAGTTCTAATTTCTGATTGTTTGAATGTTTGAGTCGCAACATAAACTTATTTGATTTTAGATGGCACGTTATACTTTCCCGTAGTGTACACATTTGCTTTCTCCCTGGTTGTTGGTGCTTAGTGAACTAGATATTTAAAGATTGATTTTTTCAGCATTATTTGTCATTCTCTGTTAAAACTGAAGCTTGGAGTAGAATTCTTGATTATAAAGACATTTCATTTGCTGCACATATAATCATAATAAATAAAGCCTAAATCACAAAAACATGTGCATAACTTGGGATGTGTTCACTTACTTGCTGCTGCTTGTGATGTATAGTCCTACTTGTGCTAACCCTTTGTGTTTCTATCCATTTTGCGTACTTTGTTGGCATTCAAATAGTGCATGGTTATGATCTATCTAGCTTACAAGCCTATATAAAGTAGTACAATTTTGGATTCCAACATGCACATTATTGATGCTGAAGAAATGATCCTCTAAATTTCTGAGGCATAAAGTGTAAAAAATGACATTCTTGTTGTTGTTGTTGTTATTTCTTTGCCATATCTCCTCCTTGAAGAAAGTAGTTTTGCCGCCTGGGTAGTTGTTGTTGTTGTTTGTTTGCCATATCTCCGCCTTGAAGAAAGTAGTAACACGCCCACTTGGTTTGGTGTTAGATGTATTATGAGTTATAACAAATGTGATGTATAGTTCTTTGAGTGTCGTTTCTGCTTATAATACAGTCAAGAAGGAAGTGTTCAAAGATGCAAACACTTCTTAAGCCAGGAGAGAGTAGTCGTTGAGAAATTAGATATCTTATGATCACAAGAAGTAATGCAGTGGAAATGATAAGGAGGATGCAAAACTTTAGCTAGTGTTTCCAGTTGGGCAATATCTTTTTTTTAACCTAGCACATAGCAAGGACTAAGCTTTTGGAAAGGAAAAGTAAGAATCTTGTTCAAGCTAGCACTAGCTTCGGATATTGTGTCAAATATATGTTGGAGAAACACACTTAGTTATGGCAATTGAGACTTACACAAAGATGAGATTCTGTTAAACATAGAGGTAGACATACTATGTGAACTCTATTGGCACTGAAACCTTAGTTCCTAAAGGTAACTGTTTTCGTCTAGGAGATTTTGACAAATTACAATGTACATTAATAATCTTTTGACTTGTTTAATTTGACTCTGTAGAAATCGATAAATCAGTAGTACTGTTAGTGCCATATCTGTCATCCTGTTCTGATCAGATATAAGCAGGTATGCAAGAAAATTAATCTTGATAGTCCAATGACCATAAGATTCTATTTTGTTATTGTTATACTGGTATTTGCCATTGTTCTTGTGCCTTGATGCCTCGTGCCTTGTTGCCTTGTGCCTTTCTAATCTTTTGTTTGACTGGGATTTGCCAAGAACTAGAGAAGGGTTTTATATGTTTAATCATATTTTTATACTGGTGTACTAGGTATGTTGTTGTTGGTAAGTAAGTGTGAGATTGTGTATTTGTCAATTTGTTTAATCTTAACACGTGTCATGACATTAATATACATATATATCTTTAAATGAAATCCTTTTCTAAAACTTTTGCTAAGTTACTTGTTGTTGTTGGTAAATAAGTGTGAGATTGTGTATTTGTCAATTTGTTTAATTTTAACACGTGTCATGACATTAATATACATATATATCTTTAATATACATATATATCTTTAAATGAAATCCTTTTATAAAATTTTGCTAAGTTGTTTGTTTTTTGATTATTTGTAGGTGGAGAACTTCAAGTAGGCGACAAAAGTGCTGAAGATCTTACTTAAGGGCATTAGGTTGATTCACGATGAAACTTCACATATGCTGTACAAATATTTTATTTTTGTACACTTTGGAAACTCATTTTTGTACACTTTGAAAACTCATGTGTTCCAATTCATTGGCAGATATTGTTATATATTTTGCTTATGTGGATATTACACCTATAATGGATCCTGATTTTGTTTAAATTATATATATTTCAAGCATTGTTACATTGTTGGTTTGTTTAACTGTTGCAATAGATGTATGATAGGCGTTGCAGTAGCCCATAAAATAACCGTTGCAATAGCATGAGCCCCCAAATCACATAAGCCAAAAGTGAACGTTGCAATAATATAGAGAAACCGTCTCATTAGCATTAATTAACCGTTGCAATAGTATATAGTAACCGTCTCATTAGCATAATTAACCGTTGCAATAGAATAAAATAATTGTAGCAATAGCCTTAACACCAGTGATAACGAACTCTATTGCAACGGTTATTAACCGTTCTAATAGAAAAAAAACGTCGCACCATCATTCAAAGAATAACCGTTGCAATAGGCCATCTTGTGCAACGGTTTATAAACCGTTACACAGAACCGTCGCCATAGAGCTATTGCGATGATACGTGCTGTAGCGGTCGTGAAACTGTCGCAATATCTCTATGGCAACGGTTCTGTGTAACGGTTTATAAACCGTTACACAGAACCGTCGCCATAGAGCTATTGCGATGATACGTGCTGTAGCGGTCGTGAAACTGTCGCAATATCTCTATGGCAACGGTTATAAAGCCTGCCGCAACGGTTTTGGAACCGTCACAATAAGTCTAATTTTTAGTAGTGTTAGAGTAATCATTCACTAAAAGGGGTTTAGTTAATCTAAGGGATCACATAGTGTTTGATAAAATGCCCAAATGATATTAAAGGGAAATTAATCTTTGTAGAGTCACCTTGTTGATGTCCGAGCATTTGGTATGAATTCCTGGTTCGATTGTATTTGAATCGATTGTCCTATTGTGATGAGGTGAGGAATCATGCTCTCTGAATGCCTTAAGTTAATTACCATGTCACCATGCTACTTGAGATTGTGAAATATGATTCTTACTGCTTACCATGACATGTGCAAGACTCGTTGTATGCTTGAACTTATCGGTATGAAAGAAAGTGCTACTAAATGAATGAAAATGGTAATGCACTCAATTGTTGAATGTATCCAAGTGCTAAGGGCTGTGTAGTAAATGATGGGAAAGAAAAGTGAATTGATTTAACTGATATAAATGGTTATGGCGTACCATACATGACTCAGTGCTTGGTAAAGATTATTGTGCCCTTTTTTTCACATGGTTGTGTGGTTTTTATAAATTTATACTCTTGATGGTAGAAATCCTTGTGATTAAATAGTTGATTGTTGTTGCTATCTGAATGATGTCCGGTGGGATCGGGTTGCGCGCCGCAATAGGTAAAATAAGGATTATATGTTGAGAAGTAATAAGGGTGGAATGTGACTGTATGGTGGGATCGGGTTGCACGCCGCAACAGAAGAAATACGGGTGGAATGATGAGAAGAAATAAGGGTGGAATATGGTTTTAAGGTGGGATCAGGTTGAGCGCCGCAACAGGAGAACAATTGAAATAAGAAACTGTGAAAACCTCATTTGTGATTATCTGTATCTCTGTGCAATAATTGTTTGGTTTCTTTGGTTGCCTTCTATATGTGCACTATTTTGATTTTACTTAGAGTAAAGTTTGTTCATACATACTAGTACTATTCAATGGTTCTAACGTCCCTTTTGCCGGGGGCGCTACATCTTTTATATGGATGTAGGTGGTTCCATAGCAGGTAGCTCCGACCGCCAATAGTGGTGCCTCATCCTCATCCCTTCAGGAGTTATGGTGAGCCCCACTTCCTCTCGGGGCCGTGTGTAGTCTATATCAACTCATTTTGTATATGTTGTGTCTCTAAAGGTATAGTTGGGACCTTGTTGCCGACAAGTCTATGTAAACTCCTAATATTCTTAGAGGCTCTGTAGACAATATGTGGGTTGTACATGTATTTTGGGTAGTGGTTGTAATTATTAGAATCGTGGTTCCGCATCAGAAGTGTTATATTTAGCACATGTGTTTTGGGATTATCGAATGTTGAATCTTTAAAGAAGGAAAATGCACTTATGATGAATATACATATCTTGACTCTATTTTTCTATTTCATTTATAAAACGTATACTGTAACTACGGGGTAGCGCGTTGGGTAAGAAAGGCAATCCAGGTCCGCTTGACCGGAATCATCCGGTTTGGTGCCGGCCTCGCCCCTCGAATTTTGGGGCGTGACATAAAGTCAAGAACTTTGAATAACTTTTAGAAGAAGAGAAAACAAATATATATTGCTTTTGTATGTGTGTTACAACATGTGTACTAAATAATGATCTTCCCCTTTATAAAGTAGGGGAGTTTTACCCTAAGTACAATTCAAAGAAAGGTAAACATCTTCCAATTTTCTAATCACTGGCCAACTGCTGATACGGGCCAAGATTCACGTCGTGGTATTCGGTCGTGCACGAATACGCCCTTCGTTAATCATGTGCGTACGTTTGGCAATGCTCTCTGAGGTCTCATTATTCCGATCGGGTCGAGGGGCATGGTCTCGATGCATTCGAGGGAAGATGCTTTTTTCGAACCTTGATACGGGAGGTTCCCATCTTTGATTTTGATTTGTTATAGTTACATCCTCGCTTCATTTCCCCCATTGGGTAATCAGAGTGCTCCTTGGCCTCGATTTTACTCGTATACAGATAGTCTCCTCGTTTCTCAGAGAGTAGGTTTGCCGAATCGATGATAAGCGATAGATATTCTCCCATTCCTTCCTCTATACGTTACAAGAGAAATGAAGAAGTCAAAACATCCCATTAGTAACATTGTTCTAACTTCATACACGTGTCAACCATCGATTGTTACCTCCGAATGGGAAGTGACGTGATCCTCCCCTATAAAAGCTTCTATCCCTTGTTCCTTTCCTACTTTCCGAACAAGCTTCTACCTCCGAATTCCTTAACTATTATCAACCTTCTTCAAATCTTCATATCTTCATCCTTGATCTTCAGTTTTTCATAGTTGTTCTTAGGTTTTATCCAAATTTCCTTCAAATCTTCATACTCTGTTCATCAAACTCGTTCTTTCAAACCTTTGTATTCTTTCTTTAAAATTTCAAAATTCTCCAGATAACAATGGCTAAAACATCTAAATATGTTCGTCAACATGTTACCTCTTCATCTTCCCACTCGGTAGCCGATACTGAAGCGGTTGCTCCTGAAATGGTTGCCCTCGAAATGGTCATTCCCGAAGTGACTGCCATCGAAGCAGCCTCCAGGCCTCCCTTGAAAATGTTCATTCCCAAGGTATTTTCAATCGCGGACGACTTTAAGGTCTAGAAACCCTCATCAAAACAGGACCTGGCTGAAGGAGCATCAAGGTATGTATGCTTCATTACCGAGGATGTCCTCCCCACTGTCCGATAGGATTATAAATGGGAAGGAAAAGACGTGGTAGTTCCTGGGATTGAGGAAGCTATCACTACCCACGTGGAGGGGTATTTAAGTGTTTACACTTATCCCTTCTAACTGGGCCCGGTGGACCCAATTATTTTAGATTCTTGCAAGAGGTACAAGGTGTGCCACGGGAAATCCACGCGTCTCTATGGAAGATCATGATCCTCCTTTGTTACTTTGTGAATAATACTGAATCTCGTTAGTTCACCAACGATCATCTACCCCGTTTATACACTCCTCGAATTTTTTGAGATTGACTAATAAAGCTTACTCGTCAGGCCAACAAGGTCCCCTTTTCGAACATTGACGAAGACCGAGATCGGGACAAGCATGGACGCTTCATTCGGGTGAAGACCAAAGACTTGATCCCTCCTGAGTTCATGTTATTCCCTAACATGTGGCATGCATATCGTAAGTGTAACCTCTCCTTGAGCGTCAATTTTTTTTCATTTCCTTTCTTCTCATTCATATTTGTGGTTGAGCGGCTGTTGCCCGTATTCCAAATGCGGTTCCTCGGCTTAAGGAGCGGATCTAGGGCATCTGCAAACATATAACGTACTTCGTGCACGCATGGTGCAAGCTTTCAAAGGGCCGATGGGAGGCCCATTATCATGGTAAGGTCTTTCTCCGAATATTTAATACCGTGCTTTTAACTTCCACCATACTGAATTTTCTTCCCCTTTTTTGTATGTTTACCGAAGACCACTACACATAGGCCTTTGGAATTTACGAGGACATGTCCTTGCCCATTGATCCCTCCATTATGGGACAACCCAAGGGTGCCATGTGGTAAAAGAAGTAAATAAAAAGAGGCTTCGATCTACCCGAGCTCCGCGATGAATCCAAAGAAAAGAGTGGCTCGCAAGACCAAGAAGAGCCCCATCTCTCGGGCACTTGATTCTGATTCATTTCTTCAGCTCAGGGATGAGTCCGAAGATGACATTTTTATTGCCCTTGGGTCGACCCCTCCTAGGGAGTAGGCGTCAGTCAAAGGGGAGATTCGTGAGGCCGACCTCCCTCAAACTTGGGAAACTGTTGTGGAGACGGGGGCCGAGACCCCCTAGGACGCTGGCTCCGCTCCGAAGGAAGCACCCGTTATAATAGAAATTGGGGGGACGCCATCCTACACCGATTCCATGCTTGAGAAAGCCCAAGTAGGAATGGAGAAGTCCAGATCGGATCCATGGAGAGGACGATCCATTTCATTCCTTTTTTGATGGTGTCGACTCGTCTACTTTGGAAGATTATTTCGGCGGTGACATGGAAGTCCCAAAGAAGGATGCATATTCAGAAGCTCGTGGCCCGAGTTCGAGCTCAAGATTGATTAATCAATTTACCGCTCCGGGTGTGGACCCCAGTTGCAAGATATCGATTATTCTTATGGTCCCAAAGGATGCATGGGTTCTATATGCTCCTGTGGGCGTAGCCAACTACTCCTGATGCTTGGTGACCGAGGAGGACCTGGCAAAAATGAACGAGGTGGACGTGTCATGTCTTTTCAACGAGGCATAGCAGGTGCTGAACTAGGTAAGGCATCATTACATCTTTTTGAATTTTTCTTAGGTTTTGATGTCTCTCACGTATTTCATTATTTCGCAGGCCTCAGTATTTCCTCAAGAAAGCTTCCAATAGTATCGTGTCGAGGTCAACCAGCTCGAGGTTGATCTCATGGAGCAAGCCCAGAAAAAGGACATGTACAAGCACCTCAGCGAAAAACAAGATGTGGTCATTAAGGACCTTCAGGCCGAGTTGGATAGGGCTCAGAATGAAGCATCTGTCCTGAAGCGGGAGAACGCCAGCTTGGTCGAAAAGGTAAATGTCTTTAAAGTAAGAAACAAGGAACTAGTCGTTGCCGCGCCCTTTTTTCTTGCGAAATCGGATTTCGACATGTGACACATTTTTAAGGAGGTATTAAAAGAGGAGAGTCGCCACCTAACAATTTTTAAGGTACGTTAAGGAACCTATTTGTAGATAACTCTGTTTGACTGGTAAACGCCACCAAAGATCGGGTAAGGGCTTAAATTACCTCAAAGAGAGGGCGTTAGACACTCTTCGAGGTCCACAACTATGGGTCCCGACCGAACTTGAATTATATGAATTAGTCAGATAAACAAAGACAAAGAAAAACAACAAGTTTGGGAAGTTTTATTATCAAAAGACTTTGAATAAATACAAACACTTGATTCAAAGATAAATAGGGATAAGATGGGGGGGTCCTAAATTTTTTATCCTAAAGGATCACCTCGTGCAACATAAATAATACTTCATAACTCCCTCGAGATGGGGTGTTACTCATATTATTCAGCGGGCACTGACTATCATCTCCTACTACCCGATTACTATCTTTAAGTTATTACCTAAGGCGCATTAGCTGATTCTAAATCGTGCCTTATGTGAGCACTACCCGTCCCATACCTATGGTCCAGGAGGCATTTGGACCTCTATTTTGGGTGGTTCTAGACTTGACTTAGGCTGCTCATAAAATGTTAAAACTAGGCGACAATTCAAAACAAATAGGACTACAATTAGATACAGTTAAAGGCACAAGTTAGCCTCCGCACTTAGACAACTTATGCACAAAAACAGATTTCTATATCTAGATATTAGGTAGTTTCAGAATTGAAGGGATTGCAGTCGTTAAACTCTATAGACATGGTTTCTTGATGATCTGATGCACATGCACATGCCATTTTTAGACCTATGATTTCTAAATTACCAATTTTAAGTGCCATATACTGCAAAGTCGCTTATTACAGATAATGTTGATAAATCTATAGCCATGATCTCTAAGTGATTTACACAATAAAGGACAGTGACACTTATTGGAAGTGCTCAAAATTACCTATGCTTACTAATAATCGCGTGGATGTGCAATGAAACAACGTTTGAACAGCCCAGTATTAGTACTTTTGTCACGACCCCAAATCCTAACAGGTCGTGATGGCGCCTATCGTGGAACTAGGCTAGCCAACCATCACGTTACTGTGCTTTTGTTCAATTATAATAGTTCACAATAAAATAATAAGCAAGCAACCACATCATAATTTAATATAATTAAGTATTAGCGTTCCCATATTAACCTAAACAACCTCCCAAGAAATGGAGTCAATAGTCATGAGCATCTAAGAATAAATAAACCTAACTCTGCTAAAAATATAATATATGTCTCTGAATCAAATGCTAAGACTAAATAAGGAAGGGAAATGGAGAAGTTGTGGACGCTGGACAGCTACCTCGAAATCCCTTGAAAATGTTGCTACCCAACTGCGTCAGCTACTGCTGCGAACTAGTACCTGGATCTGTGCACAGAGGTACATGGAGTCT
>ML289558.1:0-12694 GCA_005239495.1 Nicotiana undulata
ATTTTAAGTTTAATTCAAACTTGTGTTATTTTAATTTTATTAGTCGTATTATGCTTAACGTTGAAGTTTGTTAAATTAATTTGATGTACTATTAATTAATTATGCAATGTTACTGCAAGTTTGAAGTACTATTATTATTAATTTGAAGAAACTTACTATTTTTTGTGTTTAAATATGAATTACAATATTTATATCCCAAAGATTTACAAGAAATTGCCTTACATAAAAAAAAATTAAAAAAAAATAGACCGGACCCGTTTAGGCCCGTTGGCCCGCGGGCCCGGCCCGTTTGGCCCGGGCCCATGTGGCTTAGGCCCGTGGGGCCGGTCCCGCCCGCAAAGCCCAGCCCGCAAAGCCGCGGCCCACTTGGCCCGTTGGCCCGGGCCCGGCCCGTTAGCCACTGACAGGGATGACCCACTGGTCCAAGGTGGGGATTGAGCTGTTGGCCTGTGATAGGGGCTTGATTTGACACATCTCCTCTGTTTTCAATTGTAATGTCATGGATGCTGGATCTTAATTGAGTTCAAACGGTTAAAGTACTTTTGGGCATGGCTAGCCACTTGAGATGGCGTCCTGGATATCACAAAGTTCCTCGAAATGCTTCTCCAATCTCCTTTTCCAAACCTGTCTAAACCAAGCAAGAATAACCTAAAACATAAAAAATAGTTTAATTCCTATGCACTACTCGTATAAAAAAAATGTACATTATCAAAGTAATTTATTTCAGACTATCAGTGTATATAAAGTTAGTCCGACAAAATACATAAGATATCTATGGCTTGTTTACACCAGTAGTTTTAAAAGTTTTTTTTTTCTTTCTTGAACTTTGTGTCCGGCTAGAGACGGATAAATAGCGCAAATTATGGTTCACATGACCCATGGTCTTTATGCATTTTATGTACATATTTTCTATAATTGATCTAATATTATCTACTGGCTCTCATGCTCCAATAAGATTGTATGGTGCACTTTGTTGCATGCTGAGTCATTTATTATGTATTTAACAAAATACATATATCTATGGCTTTTTTACACCAGTAGTTTTAAAAGTTTTTTTTTTCTTTCTTGAACTTTGTGTCCGGCTAGAGACGGATAAATAGCACAAATTATGGTTCACATGACCCCATGGTTTTTATGCATTTTATGTACATATTTTCTATAATTGATCTAATATTATCTACTGGCTCTCATGCTCCAATAAGATTGTATGGTGCACTTTGTTGCATGATGAGTCATCTAACAAGGATCAATTCCCACTTAATGCATTTCTTTTTCTCATTTTTTTCGTGGTCTACTCGTATTTTAGAAATCCTTTATGTCCACCCAAACAGCGTCACATAAATTGGAACAGGGGAGTACCTATGTTCTTGTTCAGTCCATGGCATCCCTTTTCGTCTCTGTTGGTACCTGCAACCTCCTTTCTCTCCTTGGCCATTTAAATGGATTGTGCCTGCAAACTCATTTCCCTAGTTGAGGAGAAAGTGTAGTTGGGAATTGAAACGTAGCCAGCGTCAATGGCAGTAACATCATCAACTAGCAGTTGGTAATGTTGCTTCAGTTCTTCAATGGTTTTATTTGGGACAATCAAAGCAATCTTTATAGAGTGTTGCATGGCAATGGCATTCTCAAAGGCTCTTTCTTCCTCTCTGCTCCACACTACTGAAGTTGAGGCTGACATGTTTTTTGTAGAAATGCCTCTTTGCCTAGTTAAAGCAAAGGAAGAGTGAGCATATATGCAAAGGATAAGATAGGTATTAGAGATACGAAAGAATTCAATATATGAATAGGTTTTCAATGTACAAATGGGCAACTTCTTCTCCTACTGTTCCTATAATTCATGCTACTATTGCGGACATTTTGACTTGAAGCTCATTCATATTATGACTCTAGTATAAAGTAGTTAAACTCATATTAGGTTTTTTCCTTTTATGTCTGTATCAGGTATGTAAATCCAAAAGAATTTCGTTAATTGTTAGAGGTATAAACAATAATTGAAAAGCTCTGCGCGAAGATTTATTCATTGTTTTTCTTAAATTCTCCCTAATTCAATAGTACAAATACATAATTCATTTTAACACAAATTAAGTACAAAACGGGGAGCTTTTGTCTATAATTTGGGGTGTTTTAGGAGAGGGGAAAGGTTGTTTATAATTCAATAGACTACTACCAATGTTAGCTGACCATAAGATAACGTTTACTATTAACACAGGATGCATACAAAAGTCCCCTGATTACAGAGAATCATGTTTGGGGTAAGGATTTAAACAAAACTTTACAGATAGGCTAAGTTATATCCACAAAACCCATTAGTATCATTCCCCCTCCAAGCTTCACAGAAATAGAAGATAGTTCTAATCTGAAGAACTAAAAGAATTGCTGAAGCCAGTGAGAGTCAACTGCATCCCTCTCCAGGTCGGTTTTCATTTTGCTCAACTTTTGCCTGACCACGTTTGGATCCATCTTATCCAGTGGCAACTGAGCGAAATCCTGTAAGAATTGCCGAGCTCTGGCAGTACCTCTAGACACGTCATGGGGGTCAAACTCTCTCTTCCGTTTTGAAGTTTCCTGGAAGAATAACGAAAACAGTTTTTATATATCCACGATAAATTAAAAGTTGAGGACAGTACTCAGGAATGGTATCCGAGCTAAAAGTTACGGTTTCATGTTCCCTCCCTCAAAGAAGACATGGCGGAACCAAAAAGCAAGTGGGGTTGAGACAAGGGGAAAACCAAGTACCAACGGTAGCTCAGATTACATGTCATTTTGCTACTATACGATTTTCCACGACAGTACTGCACCCTAATACACACTCAAAAAGCAATAATCGATAGAGCAGATCAAGATGTCATAAGACGTTTTATTATATGACACCATTGACCATTCAAAAGCATCAAATGGGACTCAAAACATTAAGATTAGTAAGTGCTTAAATAGCAGAACAAGCATTTTTACATTATCACCTATATCTAAATCCATCTGCTAACCTTACATATGATTTTAAAACAGGTAAGGTATAAAAATGCCTCTAGACAGGGTGTAGAGTCTGTAGACATGGCCCTAATTTCAAAAAGATAAGGAAGCAGAACTTTTATTGATTTTCGCGATGAGCATAGTAAGGTAACCAAATGAAAATACCTCTTTAATGTCATTTGGAAGTATGGCAATAGGAGAGAAATCCTCCAACTCAGATGCCTTTTCTCTAGCCAGGGCCACAACACTCGGTGGAAAATTTGCAAATTCAGCAACATGAATACCAAAACTCTGATCACAAGCACCTGGTTGAACCTGGAAGAGTACAACAGTCAGATGCTGCAACTGCTCACGATCTAAAAGGCGTAAGAGTTTTTCAGTCCATGATGTGATCAGGCCTTGTAATTCTCCTTCCACTAAAACATATTCAACATGCCTTATGGTTTATAGCATCCAACAGCAAAAATCGCTGTCTTATGGCTTATAGCACCCGAAAGCCAAAATCGTTGTGATTCCAGTCCCAGTGCCTTCATTAATTTTTAACAAGCTTTCTCAGGACTCAGGAGAGGTAGAGTGGAAAATATCACATGTATTGTCCATCATAGAATGGTGTATATCCTTGTAACATGGACTTTAAACAATCAGCTAAGAAGTGAGTATCAGCAGGTAAATCTTGAACTGAAAATCACATATATTCCCGTTTACAACAGTTCAGAAATTAAAACATGTGAAATCAATTAATTCCATTGACTTTTTGACTGTTGTGCACACACCATATAAACTTAAAATAGCACGTGAAGCCAAACTCATAAAACATATTCTGATATAAATAGGATACCGAGATTTACTAACTAATCACTTTCAGGAAACTCCTCACTGCTCACCATAAGCTGCATTTGATGAGCGATTAAGCAGCATAGTGAAGTTACATGTTTATAATATGTCACAAGAACTCTTTTTATCTTTTTTCTGATAAGCAACATCTACACTTACTATTATTACCATAGCTTGTGTTAGTGTTGATTCATAATACTTCATTATAAACGCACAGGCAGATGCTGGCAAACTAAAAGCTTCTATACTTCTACCTAAGGGAATGTCTCCTATTTCTACCAATAATGACAGAAACAATCACCCCTACTAACATCAGATATCAACGTCAACCAGTGGCATAACTATCCTAGTTAACTCAGAATTTCTTTAAGCTTAAGCTTCCTTTCAACGAGTATATGTATCTTCTTCATTCTTGCTCTGTTTATCGTGAAACTGTCCAAGCATCGCAAATGTACTTAATTCTTTCATTCAGAGTACACGACTGCATGTAAAGATAAGATCTTTGCGGTATCTATAAAAGCTTCCACTCCACTTATGCAAGTGATACAAAGTTCTCTTACACAATATACAAATATCTTCCTAAAGAAAGCTCAAACGTTCTCAAACCTGGTAGTATCAAGAGTATCAGGAAAGAAACCTTTTTCATGATAAGTTTATCAGGAAAGAAACTACTCATATCACTTTAACATTATTCGCAAATGATGAGAACGAGTCAGAAGTAGCCAGAAAGAGAGGAAGATAAACATACCTTGTAAAGCATAGTTAGCTTGCGATTAGAAGGGTCAATGTGTGCAAAAACATGAAAATTTGCTATCCCGGCATTTTTCTTATGTCCATTGTCTCCATTCTTGTTGGCTAATGCAGTCAGCTCATGAAAGTGAGTGGCAAACAATGTTGGTGCTTTAATTTCTTCAACAAGGTGCTCACAAATAGCCCAAGCTAAACCTGATAACGTGAGTAAAATACACGAATACAGTTATGAAGCAGTAGAAAAACAACCTGATGACACAACAAAGTTGCCAAAGAAATAACTCCAGTTCAGCAAGGTTCATGCTCAAAAAGAGAACCCCCAAAAGAAAGAAAAAGACATTCTTTCCGTGCCTGCCAATATTTAGGATACAAAAGGTTAAGATCAGACATGGCTTCAGGCTGAGTGTATTTGAAGCCATAGTCTCCTACAGTGGACAAAATGAAAGAGAACTAACTGCTCATTAAGCTCAAGTAGTTTTCCATGAGGCTGAGTTAAATATAGCATTTACAAGCCTGCGTCAGACTAGGTTGTGGAATAGTCAGCAAAATAATCGATCATGCTTTATCTTAAATTTCATTGATATTGATTCTAGTAGAGAACAAAATAGTTAATTCATATGCCATGAGAGAATACAATAAGCATGCCAACCGTAACCCACCCGATTTCATTTTTAATGATAGAAGATAAGCTTATATCTAATAAAAAAGGCAGACTTAGGTAAAAAGTAGCATGTAATAGTTCATTCCCAGTACATGGGAAAGACACAAAGTTATGAATACATTTCCAGAGTGAAACTCACAAGCAGAAGCAGAAACAAAGTTAACAATATGAAGAAAAACAGAATGGCATGAACCCCAAAGATTAAAAAAAAAAAAAAAAAAAGGCAATTACATGGGGCCTTGATTCTGCTCATCAGTTCATGCTTTTATTTTTTTGTATTATCAAGAATCTGGGCCTTTACAAACTTACCTTGCAGAAACATATATACTAGAACAAGGTAAAACTCTGAGCACTCTCTGTAGGAGTTTGTTTCCTACTTAGTTTAGATGTTTTCAAGAGAATAAATAGCAGGAGAGCCATACTTTAACAGAGTTTATGACAATCGGCAGTATATTTCATGTACACTTACACTCTGTTCACAACACCCAGTAAATGTCAACTTTCCATACGTGCCTCTCCAACATAATCCTACTATTTCAAATGTTTGCCTGCAATGCCTTTCACTAATATGCATCAGATAGCCCAAATCCACACTTTAGTGTAACTGGCTTTAAAGTTCATAAAATCACCAGAATATAGATTTCTTTCAGAAATATCATGAGTGATACCACTATGCCATGACGAGAACATTTACCGTAACGGTTGTTACTCTTCTTGTCGCTTCATCCCTAGGTGGAAAAGAATGTTTAACGAAGAATCTAATACCAATGAAATTAGCTCAAGTCTCTTAAAGTGGAAGCTTTAAATGGGTTACATGACAGGTCCTACACATCTATATCATGTAATGATGCAACAATACAAGAGCAAGTCGAGCAAAGGTGAGGGGTGAAATTTTAAGAAAGATGTTTATATAAATTCACAAATCAGAAACTCACCAAAGCCATCGTAGGTTGATGTCCCACGGCCCAACTCATCAATTATAATCAATGATCTATCAGTAGCTCCTTTCAAGATCGATGCAGTCTCAAGCATTTCTTGCATAAAAGTAGAAACTCCTCTCAGCTGATTCAAAGAAGAGGAAGGAGAAATACAAGCCTGTTAGTTCCTTTAATTAATAAAGAAACAACTGGATAAAATAGTGACAAGTAATAAATAAACAAACATCCAAAAGAAAACAATTTCTTTTAGGCAAATGACAGATCATGAAATTACCAGCTGTTCCAATATAAATATTAAGTCCTGAATACTTTGTGGATAAAGAGGCAGGGGAATACATTTATCATTCTACTACTGCATCAGAAAGTAGGACAAATGAGGTGGAATCCGATGCTTTGTTGTTCAATTGGTAGGCAAGTAGGACCGACCCTGTACCTGATGCACTGATGTTGAATGTGTTAAGCATGAGTGAGCTATGCAACAGGGAGTGGGAAGAGGTGCTTAGCAGCATGTAGATCAGGAAGGCTTAGGTGTGGACATAACAAAACATTGATAGTTCTCCTGCATGCATAGTATGGGCTATTTGGAAGGCAGAGGATGTCGATACTTTAAAGGAGCAGAATAAATTGAAGTTCTTCGCTTCCTTTTGGAGTACACCGAACAGCCAGGAGCACATTTATGAGATTGTGGAATCAAATCCCTACAGCAGGCAAACCGTATCTTCATACAAGGTTTTCCTTTTCTTTTACAGATAGAAGATCATTCACTCAGTAGGAAAAGCATAATTTCGTTTAGCTACTGGCTAACACTGAGTGCAATTCAACTATTTATGCACAACATCAGTTTCGTAATTAAGCACAGCCTTTCCACTTAAAACCATAAATACCAAAATGGAAGTGGAAAACATCAAGCACATAATAAGAAGCTCAATTATATGAAACGTATTCAAGCTGATCTGACATGTGGATCAACTATGTATTGGCAAATGAGACACTTACTTAGCAGCTTCAGTACTCTTTTCTTTAATATGTACTGAAAAAAAGGGGATGGGCTTTTATGACATCAGCATATAGTTGGTTATTTATTCTGCTTTATTAATCAAGAATCAACTGACTAAGCCTCAATGCCAAAACTAGTTGGATGAACTCAAAAAATTATGAAGGGCTAGCATGTTCTGTTACGACAAACTTCTTCGACATGCGCCTTAATGAGCAAGCTGATACTTTAATTTCTAGATATTCAACAAGGATATGTTGTCTCACCTGGCAATCTCCAGCGCCAACACGAGCAAAAATACAATCACGAATAGAAATGGTAGCATTGTCACATGGAACAAACGAGCCAACTTGGGCCATCAGGACATTCACACCAACCTGTTAGTGCAAATTAGCCAAATGATTGAGATTCTTTTTGAGAGAAAGTCAGTTTATGTACAAGAATAATGCATGAAAAAAGAAAAAATACTGGAATACAAATAAAATTAGATCTTCAAGCAATTGATTATGAATTCTGTGAATATACAGAAACAGCCTCACAAGCAGGGATTGCCGAAAAGCAATAATTTAGTTACATTTATTCCATTAACAGCTTGTCCCTTACATACCTAGACAGATGATAAAGAAGGCAAAAAGAACTTTCAGCAAAATACTGAACCCACACCTGCCGAATGTAGGTCGATTTTCCACCCATGTTAGGGCCTGTGATAATCTGAAACCAACTCTCTCCCCTAACCTGGGAAGATGAAAGAGGTAGGTTATAAGCCCCTCCACACAAAATTTCAGGGACAAGAATATTTCAATGCTATAGAACACATACTAGTCTACAGTCATTAGGAATGAAGTTAACCCAATCTTGAGCTTCTACACAAGGATGCCTACACCCTTCAAGTATAATATCTCCTGTATCCTATATGGAAACATCACCACATTAGCTGTGTATAATTTTCTTTAACATGGTATCAGTGTCATCTTAAACGGGAAGAGAAAGAATGTCCTTACTGCTGGACTGATATTTGGTCTTGTGTAGGGAGTTGGGCAACTGGCAGCCAAATCTGCAAAACTCAGTAACACATCCAACTCAGAAAGTACACCAGCTATACCTGCAAACACCTGGAAAGCCACTACTCTGTAAATCCAATAAATGGGGTGGGAAAGAGGAGGAGGTTCACCCAAAATATACAAATAGTAGACATACCTCGGAGAAACTCGCAGCTGTTTGAACTACACGAGCTACCAATTCTTTCTGACAGCTCTTGTACTCCTCTACAATCTTCTGGAACTGATCTCCTAGTTTTTTGAGTTTTGTATTGGTGAACTTTACCCCATCCTTGCGTGTTTCGAGAACAATGTAGTGAGAATTTAGCTGCTTCCTGACTTTTGGTTCTTCTTTCTTGGTAATTCTGAAGACGTGTCCAAATTGTGTTTCTTTATCTAGTTTAAGCGACTTATCAATAGGTAGATCAAGATCACTGGCAGTTTGTTTGTGCAAATTATGAATTTGTCGCACCAATGTCTCTTGCTCATCCTTCAGAGCAGATAAATTTGGGTCATATGCAGAAGAAATCATGTATTCTCCATTCTCAAGTTGATCAAGGTCAACAGAAGTTTCCACAAGACCTACAAACTTATTCAGGTGATTATCATCACTCCATTTCTCTAGAGAATCAATATACTTTTCCCTGATGAGTGTTGCAAATTGCCCATCATGACGTTCCAAAACACTTTTGATATATGGTACTCTGATGCTTGACTGCACATGAAGGGGGAAAAAAAGGTTAAGCCAGGACCCCTGCATGATTTTGCTAAGAAAAGAGGGGATTAAAGTCATTTGTACTTCAATGTATAGCTGATTGAAATCTATGGAGTCGAGGCTAACAAGAGGGGGAGAAAGCACAAAGGAGAAAAGAGAAAGTACCTGATAGAGTTTTACAACGTGCACTAAACTGGCTCTTTTCCTCTCAAGATTGTGTGTCAGCCGCTCGATATCTGAAATTCTTTTCAGATGCTGCCTCAAATCTTGGCGAAGCGCAGCATCCTCCACGAATGATTGAACTAAATCCAGCCTACAGTTAATCTCTTCTACATCTAGTAAAGGCTGTTTGAGCCACATATGCAATAACCTTTTACCCATTCCAGCAGTACACGTTCTATTCATCAGACCGAACAGGCTAAAATTTTTATTAGCATCTGATTTGCTCTCCATAACATTCAGTGCTCTCATAGCAGCAGAATCTAATCTCATGTAACTATTGAGGTTGTACTGTTTGACTGTATAGTTTCCATAATTGCTCTCATCCGCAAGTAGTTCTGCATAAGAAAGTATGCACCCCAAAGCGCCTGATGCACATTCGAAACCAGAGACCAAATCTCGAACAGGTTCTACTGAACCCTTGACGAGCCTACCAAGATCCTGTACCAAATCTCTCCCTTTAAATTCAGTTTTCTTTCTTTCAGTTACCATCACGCCGCATCTAGATATTGCATCAAACATAGGCCTGTATTCACTGGATTTGCCAGTCTCCACTGGTACAAGACATTCTCTGCAACCAAGAGCAACCAAAGCAGACTCCAAATTCGTGAAGTGGCTATCATCTAGAAATTCTGTTAAACCAAGGACTCTCTTAGTAATATCAACATAGCCTAAGCCAACTTCACATCCATTCTGACCGAAGTTTGGAGCAAGAGCAGCAATCACCGGAGAATCTTGCATTTCATTATTAGCAAACAGAATATCCTCAAAACTTCCAAGATTCCCTGGGGTTCCACTTCTTACCAGTCTCCAGTGTGAACCACTGCCCTCATATAGTTCAAGAGTATGGTCCATTCTCTCCAAGAGAATGTCACGAGCTATTGTTTCAAACATGTTTCTACTCACACTAACACTGGAAAGGGCATCAGCTCCATTACCCAACTGTCGTAACGCAGTTGTTGTGTGGTAATATGTCTTTGCAATGAAAGTTGCATCATCTCCATGAGCAGTATAATAGTCCTAAAAGAGAGAGGGGGGGGGGGGTCATTTAATCATCTATAAAAGAAGGAAATGCATGCTGGTACCAAAGCCAAAAAGGGCTTCTGGTCGAATCATGAAAGAATCAAAAAGAGAAAAGCACAAACGCATGAAGATTCAGAACAAAAAACAAGATACAGAGAGAGAAATTTTAACAGGTTATTCAACCAGCTAAAAATCAATATAGGTGCCAGGAAAGAAAGAAAGTTTGCTGCACCACCTTAAAGGTGAATAACTTAAATAGCTCAATTAATAACTTCAGGAAAAAAAAAACTGGAACCTGCCTAATTCAGATGGAACTACAAGCTTAAACAAAAGGCAGTAGTATGACAAGCATACAAGAATAAGGGCATCCATTCACTACATGTAGCTGCAAAGACAAATAATAAGTCCAAGCACAGAACCCACCATTATCACTTAGCAGCCAATAAATTTGGAATAAAGACAGTAAGAGACCAAGGTCGGAATCCCAATGGAGGCAAAAAACATCAATTTGCCCAAGTCTTGGTGAACAAAGTTATTGGTTCGTTGGCTCGGACTCCAAAAGGGCAGCCCGGTGCACTAAAGCTCCCGCTATGCGCGGGGTAGTTGGCTAGGACTCCACCATCTTTGAAAAAGATTGGAAAAAAAAAAAAGAGGACTAGCACAGAGATTAAGAGAAGGCTCACCCGACGATCAAAAAGGCGAACTGCCCTAGGGTCCTGCCAAAAAAAAAATCTCTATTAAGCAAACCGACTAACAATTTTCTCTACAAGTGAAGGTGCAATAACCGTTTGAACAGAATGAATAAAAGTTTACCTTGGGCAGGGTTTTGAAGAATGAGAGAAATCCTTGAGCTTGCTTAGCATCTAAAACAAAACCATTCACAGTAACAAATATCAATCAATCAAACTACAGTTAAATCCCCAAATCAGCTGAACCGCTAATATGAATCCTCTATTTATTAAACACAATAAATAATATGAAGAGAAAAAGTAAATAATAAAAAATTAGTGCTAGAAAAGACTTGTAAGAATAAACTTCTGAAAATGTAATAAAACAATTAACGAATTAGGGTTTTACCAAGTTTAAGCTCGGGAAGCCTGCTCTGCTCCTCCAAATTTTCATTCATTTTTCTTTTTTCTTTAACCTTTACGCTGTAGAAATGAAAGGGAAAGGATTTATAGAGTAATGGGAAAATAGAGGAAAATGGAGGGATGTGGATTGGCGGGAAAGAGAATGGCGGGGAGCTAGAGAAGATTCTCTTCTAGATTCTTGAGCTAGGTACATATGGGCCTATCGTGTTATGGGCCTATATTCCATCAATCGGGCCTAAATTGAAGCCATACTGATAGGGATATTCATAAAAAAGGGAAAAAGACAGGAGTACCTATAAAAATTAAAATATTTACCCTTCTCTATCCATAAAAGAATTCTACACATTAAATAATTACAATTTCCTACCCATTTAATAAACAAACGCATATCTCAAAATAACTGCCTCAAGCCCTACCCATAACAACGCAAAAGCTGCTCATGCCCTACCCATAACAACGCAAAAGCTGCTCATGCCCTACCCATATAACGCACAAATATTGAAATTTCCACCGGCATCTGTTGACGATTTGAAGATCGGAGATCGCCACTCTAATTTGAAGATCAGAAGTGTTAAAAAACAGAGCGAAGATGCCGATTCTCTTCAAAATTCAAGTTTTTCTCCTTAAATTTTTCCGATTTTGATTTCGCATAAGTTTAGCGCTCAAACTTCTTAATTTTTAGCTGAAAATTTTTTTCTCAGTTTGGAGATCTGGAAAACTTGAGGATTGAATCATAACAATTGATTTGATTTCGAAAAATTTTCTGTTGAACTTCAGTATTTGACATCAAACACTATTGAAATTTGGATTGTCGAGATTCAATTTCGGACATATAACTTCGAAATCATGGAAAACATACCAATTCTGCTGCAGCATAGTGGAGAATGGGATGATAACCATAATTTCATGAATTTTCATGTTGATGCAATTTTAATGAAGACCTGTTGGAAATTTGAACAATTTCTCAGAGAAATTGCAAAGCAACTGCAAAAGGACAGCAACACAATAGTTATTCAGTATGCTATTGCTCAAGGATATCCACCAATTACAATATGCAGTGATATGAGCGTTAGTGTTTACATGGAATTGAAAAAATCAAGTGCAGGGATGACAACACTCCCACTGTGTGTGTCGTTTATTAAAAATACTATAGCTGCAAGCACCTCGAGTTTCGATGTGATGAAATTGTACAATTTGAAAGCAATGATGTGATTAGTTCTTTTGATGTGCAAGAAGGAGATGACACCAATATAGAAATTGATGATGCAAACATTATAACTGATCAATTTCATAAAAAAGTTGAAAAAGGACAAATTTACAAAGACAAGAACCTGCTGGCTCTCGTTATGAAACATTATGCCGTTAGATAAAATTGTCAATATCGAGTTAATAAATCATGCCCAAAAAGGTTCGTCTGCATTTTTTCAAGTAAAAATCTATGTGATACATATATAGTATATAA
>ML289559.1:0-17063 GCA_005239495.1 Nicotiana undulata
AAAGACCCGGCCCCCCACGGGCCGGGCCGTTTAGCCCGCGGGCCCGGGTCGGGCCCGGCCCCCTGCCACCCTTAGGCCAGATACTGGAGAGTCACAAGATCACTTTCCATGATGATGAGCTACCGCCCGAGGGACTAGGGCATAACAGAGCACTACACATCACTGTACAATGTGAGGACTATTTCATCACAAGGATCTTAATTGATGGGGGTTCAAGCCTCAACATTTGTCCGCTTGTTACACTCAAGAGACTGGGCAAGAGTCTACATGAGATAAAGGAAGGAGAGATCAACGTAAAGGCCTTCGGTGATTCACAGAGGTCCACCATGGGAGAAATCACCTTATGCTTACAGATGGGACCAACTTGGTTCGATGTAGATTTCCAAGTGATAGATGTGCCTGCATCCTACAACTTACAGTTGGGACGGCCTTGGATCCACGCTGTTGAGGCCGTGGCATCAACCCTACACCAAGCTGTGAAGTTTGAATGGAATCACCAAGAGGTAATCATTCATGGAGACGGTAGCAACCATATATACATTCGCCAGACCTTTTCGGTCATCGATGGAAGGAGGAAGTTGGGTGGAGAAATATATCACAACGTAGAACGTGTTAAAGCCATTGACAAAGACAAGTGGTGGGGCAGTAAGACCGAAAGCATATTGAACTGGCAAGGGTACAAGCCGGGTAAAGGGCTCGGTAAGAATCTCCAAGGAATAACAAAGCCAATAACACTCAAGAAACACGGTACTACTTTTGGTCTAGGGTACGAGTACACTTGGAAGGAGTTCAAGGACTGGTCGCCACCATGGCGCGGACCCTATTACCCATTGGAGCAGCCAATACCCCACATAGAGCAGACTTTCCAGCTAGCTGACATCACATATGGTACAGACGAAGAAGAGGCACTAGCGGCAATAAGGGATCTGTTTCTAGGTGACGAAGACATGGACTGATGTGTCATTCTTGAAGATGAGGGGGGAAGGCCCTTCTATACAAGTCGTGAGCAAGGAATCATGTCTCAACAATTGGTCCGTCAGGACAACCAAAGCTCGTCGAGCCTCGGGGTAGCAAGGCTAACAAAACAAGCATTATTTACAGTTTATTTATTTAAAGAATTTTCTTCCTTTTCGTATTTTTAATTTCTGCAAGAAAGAGTTCCTATGTTCAAACAATTATTCAATTTATCAAAGCGTTTCCAGTTTCTTTACAAATCTTATATTTACTTGTTAATGTTTTCCTCGTCATTACTTTATTTACACAGCATTACTATTACTTATCTTGATGAACCGACGACTGTGACCTGCAACGAGGCAACGCAACAAACGGATCCCGATTCAGACGAGGATGATATACCTGAGGATATTATTAAAGAGGTTGAGAACTTTGAGAATAGACCTAAGTCTAATTTAGACGAGACTGAGGTCGTTAACTTGGGAAACGCAGAGACCGTCAAAGAAACACGCATCAGCATTCATCTGTCGCCGTCAGAAAAGGAGGGATATACGGAATTCTTAAGGGAATATGAGTACATATTCGCATGGTCATATGATGACATGACTGGCCTCAGTACATCCATTGTGGCCCACAAGCTGCCAACCAATCCAACATGCCCACCAGTGAAGCAAAAGCTCAGAAAGTTCAAGCCAGACATGAGCTTGAAGATCAAAGAAGAGGTCACCAAACAGATCAGCGTTGGGGTTCTCCGAGTGGTCGAATATCCTACATGGTTAGACAACATTGTGCCTGTACCAAATAAAGATGGGAAGGTCAGAGTCTGCGTCAACTACCGGGATCTTAACCGGTCTAGTCTGAAAGACGACTTCCCCTTGCCAAACATACACATCTTAATTGATAATTGTGCCAAGCACGAACTGCAGTCCTTTGTAGATTGTTTCGCTGGTTACCATCAGATTTGGATGGACGAGGAAGATGCTGAGAAAACGGCATTCATTACGTCGTAGGGAGTGTATTGCTACAAGATGATGCCATTCGGTCTGAAGAATGCAGGGGCCACTTACATGAGGGCTATGACTACTATATTCTATGATATGATTCACAAGGAGATCGAGGTATACATGGACGACGTCATCATCAAATCAAAGAAAGTTGCCGATCACATGGAAGATCTGAGAAAGTTCTTCAACAGGTTAAGGAAATACAATCTGAAACTTAACCCCGCAAAGTGTGCGTTCGGGGTTCCTGCTGGAAAGCTGCTAGTGTTCATTGTCAGTCGTCGAGGAATAGAGCTAGATCCATCAAAGGTCAAAGCCATCCAAGAATTGTCGCCACCAAAGAACAAAAAGGATGTTATGAGCTTCCTGGGACGGCTCAATTATATCATCCGGTTCATAGCCAGTCTACTGTCATTTGTGAACCAATTTTCAAAATGCTAAGAAAGGATGCTGCCACCAAATGGACCAAGGATTGTCAAAAAGCCTTCGACAGAATCAAAGAGTATCTCTCAACACCACCAGTCTTGGTACCCCCAGAGCCGGGTAAACCCTTATTACTCTACCTGGTCGTATTAGAAGGAGCTTTCGGTTGCGTTCTCGGGCAACATGACGAAATAGGGAGGAAAGAGCAAGCAATTTACTACCTCACCAAGAAGTTTACTCTGTATGAGACCCGGTATTCCCTATTAGAGCGCACCTGTTGTTCTTTGACTTGGGTCACGCAGAAGCTGAGGCATTATTTCTGCGCCTACACAACGTACCTCATATCAAGGATGGATCCGCTCAAGTACATCTTTCAGAAGCCCATGCCCACTGGCAAGCTAGCTAAATGGCAGATCCTGTTAAGTGAGTTCGACATCATTTACGTAACTCAAAAGGCGGTCAAGGGACAAGCATTAGCCGATCATCTTGCTGAAAATCCTGTGGGCGGAGAATACGAACCATTGAAAANCAACAACATGGCTGAATATGAAGCCTGTATTTTTGGGCTCACTTTGGCCATCGGCATGAATGTTCAAGAATTATTGGTAACTGGTGACTCAGACTTATTGATACACCAAGTCCAAGGAGAATGGGAGACCAAGAATTCCAAGATACTGCCATACCTACATCGTGTGCAGGAATTGAGAAGGAGGTTTACAAAGATTAAATTCCAGTACGTTCCCAGAATCCAGAATGAGTTCGCCGACGCACTGGCCACCTTGTCATCTATGATCCAGCATCCAGATAAGAACTTCATTGATCCTATCCCGATGGGGATTCACAATCAGCCGGCCTACTGCGCCCACGTTGAAGAAGAAGCAGATGGAAAGCCTTGGTTTCATGACATTAAGGAGTACTTGGCAGAGGGAGAGTACCCAGAGCTTGAAAACGCTACTCAAAAGATTACTCTTCGAAGGTTATCAAACAACTTCTTTCACAACGGAGGAATCCTATATAGGAGGACTCCCGATCTGGGTTTTCTAAGATGTGTCGAGGCAAAGGAAGCAACGAAGTTGTTGGAAAAAATACATGTGGTCCTCATATGAACGGGTTTGTTCTAGCAAAGAAGATACTTCGGGCTAGTTATTTCTAGATGACCATGGAAACAGACTGCATCCAGTATGTCCGCAAATGCCATCGATGTCAAATACATGGGGATATGATAAAGGTACCTCCCAGTAAGCTTAATGCAACGAGTTCACCCTGGTCGTTCGCCGCTTGGGGCATGGATGTTATTTGACCAATCGAGCCTGCCGCCTCCAACGGACACAGGTTTATTATGGTTGCCATTGATTATTTCACCAAATGGGTCGAAGCAGCATCTTACAAAGTAGTTACTAAGAAAGTCGTGGCCGACTTTGTTCGCGACCGCATTGTTTGTCGGTTTGGAGTTCCAGAGTCAATCATCACCGATAATGGTTCCAATCTCAATAGTGATTCGATGAGCGTAATGTGTGAAACCTTCAAGATCAAGCCCAAGAATTCTACAGCATACAGACCTCAAATGAATGGAGCCGTTGAGGCTGCCAACAAAAACATCAAAAAGATATTGAGGAAGATGATAGAAAAGCACAAGCAATGTCATGAGAAATTATAATTTGCTTTGTTGGGGTATCGCACCACGGGCAACTCCTTACATGTTGGTATACGGTACAGAAGTCGTCATTCCTGCTGAAGTTGAGATTCCATCTTTGAGAATCATACAAGAAGCCAAGCTCAGCGACGCCGAATGGGTAATAAGCCGCTATGAGAAATTGGCCCTCATAGACAGAAAAAGGATGGACGTGATTTGTCATGGTCAGCTATATCAAAATAGAATGACTGGAGCCTTCAACAAGAAAGTCAAACCAAGACGATTCACACCGGGGCAGCTGGTGTTAAAGAAAATCTTTCCTCATCAAGATGAAGCTAAAGGGAAATTCTCTCCCAATTGGCAAGGCCCGTACATGGTTCACCGAGTGCTAACAGGAGGAGCACTCATACTGGCAGAAATGGATGGAGAAATTTGGCCTAAACCAATCAATTCAGACACAGTCAAGCGCTACTATGTGTAATTGATATGTTTCTATCAATGTTGTAAATTGAACTACCCCTGACCTGATTCCCGTTTAAGAGGGGATACGTAGGCAGCCCTATGGGTTCAGTCATATTTTAATAAAATTTTCATTTTCCCCCACGAATGGAAACTAGGGAAGAATTTTGAGGAGGGACCTCAAAATTCCGAAGTAAGTTCAGCCGAGCACCGCACCAGTAACAGCTAGAAGCCTTCACCCATCAAGCTGGGGGAAAATGTTGAGGAGCACCCTCAAATCTCCGCAGCAAGAGAGGTTGCAATGTATTGAACCGCGTCGTGGTAGTCGGTTCATCCAAAGAAAATTATTTTTCAATTATATGTTATATCATATTTTTATAAAACCATGCATCTTTATTTCTTTAAAACAGCTTGTCTTAGCAACGCTACCCCTGTGGTACAAACAAAGTCATCATCATCAAGCAGACAGGCCGATCCGAGCCAGCGGGGATACGAACTAACCCTCCCCCTTACGGAACTCACAATTTTTCTTTGGATGCAGGCACAAATACGGCAAAAGCCCAAGACATCTCATTATCCCCACAAGACGCATGTTNCAACCCTTCCCCTTACGTAACTCACGATTTTTCTTTGGATGCAGGCACAAATACGGCAAAAGTTCAAGACACCTCATTATCCTCACAAGACGCATGTTTCTCAGGGATACGCTCTCGAACTCATCGCACATACCAACGCTTACTATTATCATCATTGCAAATGATACTTCATTCACAATAATCGTATCACCGCACTTTATCACCAGCTAAGAACTCTTACTGTCGCTTTATTCTCTGCATTGCATAAGGCTACCTTTCTGCCTTCCGAGGTTAAGCTCTACCTCCATTTGCATTCGCATCATTGCATGAGGCTACCTTTCTGCCTTTCGAGACTAAGATCTATCTCCATCTGCATGAGGTTAAGCTCTACCTCCATTTGCATTCGCATCATTTCATGAGGCTACCTTTCTGCCTTCCGAGACTAAACTCTGTCTCCATCTTCCGAGGTTAAGCTCTACCTCCATCTGCATTCGCATCTGCATAAGGTTACCTTTTAGCCTTCCGAGGTTAAGCTCTACCTCCATCTGCATTTACTTCTTGCATAAGGCTACCTATTTTGCTTTCCGAGGTTCTACGCTACCTTCCCTGCATTTTATTTCCTGCACTGCATAAGGTTATCATTCCGCCTTCCGAGGTTCTACGCTACCTCTCTCTGCATCTTATTTCATTACGTTAAGCTCCTTTCTACCTTTTCAAATAAGTCACCTTATTTATTTACGCCTTCTTTCGGGCTAAGCTCTACCCTCTTTCTTTTCGCAAGACTAAGCTTTGTCTTTCCAAAATCATACTACTGCATTCTTCATGGGCTGAAATATCGCCAACTTGTCCAAAGGCGTCATCGTTCAGAGGCACCATTTTCATGGCCCGAGAACATCATTTCATGGCCTAAGGATCTCTTTTTCAACTTGCATATCATTATTCAAAGGCATCATAGTTCGGAGGCACCATCATCATGGCCCGAGAACATCATTTCATAGCCTGCGAATCCCGCGCTAAGCGTTTCATGGCCCAGGACATCATGGTCTAAGGACATCATCCTAAATGTCCAAGGACAACATTCATAGTCCGATGGGAACTTGCATCATGTTTATATTATGCACAATATACATTTGTTCTCTAGTTGTAGGTAACCCGGCCGGAACAGCCAACCAGGCAAAAGCAGACCGCTCCAGTTCTCCGATACAACCCCGTAAGACCTTCCTACTTTTACCTTACCATGCACCTTGCGTCCGTTCTTGTGAAACATCACCGGTATATTTCGTCGATGATCCCGAAACTACATACGGCATGATTCCTGTAAAACCAGGGATATGTAGGAAACCCATAGCCAGGGTGCGGCCAAATCCTATCCCACAGTTCCATCTCGGTCAAAATTGGCCATCATATCTTTACCCGACAACTCTTTCATCCTTCCCGGGTAAAGAGGGGCAGCTGTTGATACCCAATTTTTCCTCAAATTATTTTCAAACTTGTATATAAGCTTTCAAAATTACTCTTTGTAATAATGAGTATTTTTCCTAATTTTGTTCCACATTTTTATCTAAATTATTTCCCTATTTATTTAATATTTCATATTTTTAATAATTCATAAATTGTGCTCTAAATAATTTCAAAATATTTTCCAGTTCAGTATGTCATCTATAATCATTTTTTATTTTGTTAAAATCCAATTATTTAATAAATTGGCCAATTGGATTTTATTTAATTGCAATTACAATCATTTTGCAATTGTGGCCTAATTAGACACTTTATGCTTTTTAAATTCGAAATTTAAGTTTCTTACATTTTTAATAATATTTAATTATTGTAATTTTACCTATTTAAACTTAATTTCATCTTTTTATACTTATTAGATATTTTAATTAATTAATTACCTATTTTTATTGGGTATTTAACACCTAGCCTATTTCATTTAAAACTTAGCCACATTTTGAACCCAATTAACCCAAACCCAGACCCCAATTAAATGATCCAGCCCAGTCTTGAAATTACACGGCCCAACCCCACACTTGATCTGAATCGTTGATCAAATAAGATCAACGGTCGAGATCAATGTTACCATAATTAAACCCTTACCTACCCCCCTCGTCTCTCTCATTTCCAAGACGTCTCTCTCTCTCTCTCTTTTGATCTCTTCCTCTCCCCCTTCTCTCTAGAACCTTCTGGTTCTCCGATGGCCTCCAGGCTTCATCTTCGGCCACTTCCAGACTCACCTCTTTCGACCACATATAGAAATCATGTTTTTAGGATGATACTTTGTGCGTTAGATATCCTGCCCTTAGGACTTCTTATTTATCAGAACTTGAATGCATAATTAACATGTATCTAATTCAATAACCCCGCTAAAATATGGTCAACTGGTTTGAAACGTTTTCTGCAAATGTATCATCACCCATGTCCCTTAAAATCAGAATCCAAATATGCATGTTCACTCTTTGAGATAGTTAGGCGATGTATACGACGCCTAGGCAAACTTTAGGCCTAACGCGTATTAAAATCAAATCAATTATGTTCTAAAGCCCCTTTAAACATTTTGAACCTTGCTGCTCCCATTCTAGTTTTACCTCACTGAAGTTCACTTTGCTTTTATTAAAACTCCTGCTCTATTTTAAAACAGTCTCGAAGTTGTGCATATATTTCCTTTTACTGATTTTTACTGATTATTGTTCTATTATGTTTTTAAACTACTGGGTTTTCAAAGATACCTCACTCTGCTCAAAATCGTGCCATTTCGAATCCTTGCTCTGTATTTCTTTAAAGTTACTATATTTTGATACCATCTTACTACTTCTTTTACTACAGTTCTTTGTAAACTAATAACTATTACTCTATGTTAAGCTACTGTATTTTAGTCACTTATCTTTTAAAAATCACTATATTACTTCAAACCCATGCTTTAAGGATTTTCTTCTATGCTTTCTGAAAACTTTAAATCATTGCGTACTTCTAAATCTTACCGCTGCCTTTAACTACTGTATTTTTGAAAATCAACTATTTCCTGAAGTACTCAATTTAAGTTGAATTGTCTACCTCATCGCTAAGTCTTTTTCAGAAGCAGATCCTTTGCAACTTACTGACTTACTTCTAAACTCCTGTTTTAAACTCCCGTCGTTGAGACCTTAAGTGTGTTTGAGATGTGCCAATTGTATGTATATCTGTGGAGAGATTTACGAGCCTCTATTTTCCCCTCTATGTGTCCCCTTTATATGTGAGGTCCTACTTGTTATGCATGTCGCCTAGTATTTTATCCTTTAAACCTAGGGGTCCAGCCTAGTACTCACCTTGTAGGATTAGTAGTCCTAAATACCCTCCAGGACTTATAGAATGGGACGGGTAATGGCACGCAATAAGCATTCGCAACCAACACACGCATTTTAAATAACCTTTACGGGGCGGGAAGGTAGAATACGGATATGATGACCGGTGCGCTAATACCACGTGTAGCCGCCTCTTCGAGGTGTGACATATCGGGTATTGCATTGAAGTGATCCGTATTACTTTAAACCTATGACATTTTCTTTTCAAATGTTTATTTTTTTCACTTTACTTTCTCCAAAACCTTAAAGATTTGTATGCTTGTTTGAAATCCCCTCTTATATGAACCTTACTTGCTACTTGTTCGCCGTCACAAAACTTATTGGCTGGGACCCACAGTTGTGGATCTTGAGGGGTGCCTAACACCTTCCCCTTGGGATAATTTCAAACCCTTACCCAATCTCTGGTAACGCAAACTAGTTCATGAGTTATCAACTCCAGGTGCTTTAATGCACCATAAAAATCGTTATGTGGCGACTCTTCCTTAAACCTCTTCCTTTAAGGAGTTGTCCAAATATCATAAACCCGATCTCTCCGTACCTAACCCGTGCGATAGAAAAAGGGGGCGCGACAGTAAATTGGGTGCATGATTTTCTCCTTGCGCTGTCCCAGAACCTCTCCTATCGCATAATCACTGGCATCGTACATCAGCTCGAATGGTTGCTCCCAGTAGGGTGCAACAATGATGGGTGCGGTCACCAATCCCCTCTCCAGCTCCTTAAATTCCAACCTGCAATCATCAGAAAACACAAAGTGCTGATCTTTTTCAAGCAGCTTACATAACCAATTTTTGAAAAATCCTTGATGAACTGCCTGTAGAATCCGGCATGCCCAAGGAAACTCCTCACTTCTTTCACCGAAGTGGGTGGTGGGAGCTTCTCAATTACGTCAAATGTCGCATGGTCTACTTCAATCCCCTTTTTGGACACTCTATTTCCCGACACTATTCCTTCTTGTACCATAAAATGGCACTTCTCCTAGTTCAGCACCAGATTTGTCTTCACACATTGTTTGAGCACCCTTTTGAGGTTATGGAGACAATCTTCGAATAAATATCCTACCACGGAGAAATCATCCATAAACACCTCCATAATGTCTTTGACCATGTCGGTGAAGATGGCTAACATACACCGCTGGAATGTGGTCGGTGCATTGCAAAGTCCAAAGGGCATTCTCCGAAAGGCAAAGATGTCATACAGACACGTGAAGGACGTTTTATCTCTATCTTCCAGGGCTATTGAGATCTGATTGTACCCCGAGTATCCGTCTAAGCAACAAAAATGGGATCACCCAGCTAACCTGTCCAACATCTGGTCAATGAAGGGCAAGGGGAAATGGTCCTTTCGGGTGGCTTCGTTTAGTTTCCTATAATCCATGCAAATCCTCCACCCGGTGATTGTACGAGTTGAGATCAAGTCGTTCTTCTCATTTTGTACAACAGTCATTCCGCCCTTTTTCAGTACACACTGGACGAGGCTCACCCAATTGCTGTCAGATATGGGAAAGATGATGCCCGCGTCCAGCCACTTGATCACCTCCTTTTTCACTACATCTTTCATATTCGGGTTTAGCCTTCGTTGATGTTCCTTGGAAGGTTTGTGCCCTTCTTCCAGGAGAATTTTGTGCATGCAGAAGACCGGGATGATACCCTTTATGTCTGCCATGGTCCAACCAATGACAGTTTTGCACTCTTGCAACACTTTCAGTAATTGTTCTACCTGCACAGCTAGCAAACTAGATGATATAATAACAGGAAAAATAGAATTGGGGCCCAAGAAGGCATACCTGAGGTGGGCTGGAAGTTGTTTCAGCTCCAGATGTGGTGGTGTCTCAATGTATGGTTTTGCAGGTGGTGTAGCTCTCTCTTCTAAATAGAGAGGCTCAAATCAAGGTTCCCTCTTCCAAAATCCTTGGCCTTCGAGTGACATGACCCACTCTGCCAACCCTTCGCCATCCATTTCCTCTAAATTTGTCAAGCAGGCTCCCAATGGATCTTTGGCATTAAGGTTCTCATCTTCGTCATGCAGGATCACATCCACCGCCTCCACTAGTGAGCAGTTTGCATATTCATTGGGTCTCCTCATGGATTGTTGGACGTTGAATATTACTTCTTCATCATTCAACCTCATTTCTAATTCCCCAGTCTCGCAATCAATCAGTGCTCTCCCAGTGGCTAAACATGGCCTTCCCAAAATGATGGGAATCTCCTCGTCTACTTGGCAGTACAGAATAACAAAGTCCGTAGGGAATACAAACTTCCCCACTTGCACCAACACATCATCAAGAATCCCTGTCGGTCTTTTAACCGTGCGGTCAGCCAGTTGCAATAGCATCGAAGTCGGCCTAGCTCTGCCAATGCCCAACTTTGTGTAGATTTCCAACGACATCAAGTTTATGATGGATCCTAAGTTACAAAATGATTTTTCAAAAGCATAACTCCCAATGGTACACGGAATAATGAAGCTACCTGGATCAGACATATTTTGAGCCATGGGTCTAGTCACTACCGCACTGCATGTCTGTGTCAGAGTTACTGTGGACAGGTCCTGAAAGTCAAATTTCTGCGACATCAGGTCCTTCATCATCTTTTCATAGCCTGGCATTTCCCGCAAAGCATCCATCAGAGGAATATTCAATTGAATCTGACGAAGCATCTCCATAAATTTCCTGTATTGATCTTATTTCTTTTGTTTTGCCAATCTCTGAGGGAATGGTGTAGGCATCACTTTTTGTCCACTGCTTACTGGTTGTTCTTTGTTGGAATTTTGTGGCACAAGAGGATCCACTTGTTCTACAACTTGTTCACTTTCTTTGGCCTTACCCTTTTCAACCTGGGCCTGTTCAACCACCACTTCAGTGAGTTCTGTTGATTCATTTATCTCTACTGGAGCTGGAAAGGATGGTGTAGTCTTTCTTCTAGGTTGAGCAACCTCTTTCTCCCTGTCTAAATTTCTCCCATTTCGGAGACTGACTACCATCAGTTGATTCGGTTTTTGCTCATTTGGGTTAATGTTTGTTTCAGCCGACAACGCCCCCTGGGGACGGTTATTTAAGGCCATTGACAGCTGCCCAGTTGAGTTTCAATTCCCTTAATTGCTGAATCATGTGCTGCCAACTTTTCCCGCATCTTACCATTCGTGCCAATGAGTTGCTGCAACATACCCCTGATCTCCACCATGTTGATGAGGTGGTTGATATGTCAACTGTTATTGGTGTTGCTGTTGATAGCCCTGTTGTCTCTAATTTGGAACCACTTGGCCTTGTGGTGGTACACCTCCATGTTGTGGCATGTTAGGTCTGTACTACTGGTTGGGTGCTAGCCCTCATTGTTGTCCTCCTTTCTTCTGACCCCCAAAATTGTTAACATAATTCATATCCTCTCTGGGACCCTGGTTATCACCTTCTCCACTCCATGAACACACATAAGACTGATTTATGCAAGGGGTACACAGTCCTCCATTTGTTGTATCAACGATATGCAATTGCTTTGTACCCATCTCGTCAATCTTTTTCATCAGTATGCTCATCTGAGTCATGAGTGTAGCTATGTTCTCTGCATGTGAATTATTTGGGTCAAGAGGAACTGAATGCACTATTGGTGTCAGGGTCGTACCTCGAATCATCCACCCTGAATTCGGGGCCATCTTATCAAGAAGGATTTTGCACTCGGTGAATGTCTTACTCAGGAAAGCACCCCCAGCTGAAGCATCTACATTTGCTTTCAAATTGTCTGCTAGACCCATGTAGAATCTCTAGCCGAGCATCTGGCCCGGGATACCATGGTGGGACACTTCACTAGCATCCCTTTGAATCTTTCCCTAGTTTCCTGCAAGGTCTTAGTGGGCTTTTGCTTGTACTGCAATATCTTGTCAATCTTTCTGCAGTCTTGTTGGGAGGGTAGAACTTGTTCAGGAATTGCTTGACTAATTCCTCCCAAGTGGCAATGGAATTTATTGGGAGTGAATTCAGCGAAGTCTGAGCTTCCCCAGTCACAAAGAACGGGAACAGTAGCAACTTGATGGCTTCCGAGGTCACATTTGGCTGCCTTTGGGTCACACAAATCGACAGAAAATTTTTCAGGTGTTGTTGAGGGTCTTCAATGTGTTACCCGGAGAACAATCCCTTATTCTGCAGAAGATGCAGCATGTTGTTGGTGATCTGGAATGTCTCCGCTTGTATTTGGGGAACAACAATGGCGGTGGTCAGGTTGTCAGCTATTGGTTGTGCCCAATCATAGAGTGCAGCTTCTGGAACAAGAGGTGCCACCACTCCATCGTTTGGTACAAGAAGTACCCGGTTGTTTGCGTTGACGTTATACACGTTTTCCATTTCAAGTTGCGGTAAGTGTTTGTCCTTCTTGTTATCACGGTTTAGTGCCCGAAATGTTTTCTCGGGGTCTGAGAGTCCTTCAAGAAGTTCACCAGTCCTCGAGAAGTTTCTAGGCATACACCTGAATCACACAAGAATTCAAACGTAAGAATTTCAGTGAAAAATTATTTAACACCGTAGAAAATTGAGCTAACTAATAATTCTAGCAATACTTCTAAGTTGTAACAAATAACAGCATTAGTTCCCCGGCAACGGTGCCAAAATTTGATCACGCCCAACTATGCCTTATAAAAGACAATGCGGTCGTTGCAAATATAATCCAGTTTATAGTCCGGAGTCGAATCCTCACGGAACTAACATATTTATTACAACTCTTGGTGATGCTAATATAATCTCAGACAATTTCCGGATGCAAGATTTTTATCAATAATTATTGGGATTTGTTAACTGAAGGAAATGATATTAAAACTAACAATATTCAAGATTAAGATAACTCAACGGTAGAAGATCTAGGGTATTGATTTCCCCAATTGCTAGACTAATTTTGTACTCTTTTGCTATAATCTCACTGTATTACTCTATGAGGATTATGAGCTATGGGTTACCGCAATTATCTCTCGATCAACTACGGTAAATTACTAGAGCATTCTCTCGAACTACTCTAGCTGATAATTTGTGCATCTCTGAATTATCCCACCAAAGTTTCGTTATTTCTAACCCCACTTTTAAATTCGAGTAATGAATCTCTTCAATTACCCAAAAGTGGTGTTTTTCAACAACAATCTAACCTAGTATTCTTTCTCAAGCAACACAAGGAAGTTAGACACGATTAATCAAGGGACCATTTAATTAATCACCATACAAAACATAGTTGAACAATCTTAGATTAAACTCGGCTCGATTATAACAAAATTGAGTCAAAATTTCATCTAACAATTGGTTCCATCAACCCTAGACGGATTGTTTAGCTACTAATAATTGTGCTCACAATAACAATAACAGAATTCATCATGAATGGTAAAAACAAAAGGAATAAAGGTGAAACTCGATGCCGAATTATCCTCCTTGCCTCTTGCCTCTCTTTGCCTTGAACAAAATCTTAAAAACCTTGATATCCTCTCTTTTAGGTGAGTTGGTACTTTTATCGGTTAAGTGGAATTTCCCCCAACTCCCAAGTTTACCCCCTGAAAATTATCGCGTGCTGGACGGACTAGCGAAGCCGCGCTCGTGACCGCGCTACTGGCCGCACTGAATGCAATATACGCTGTCCCGTTTCTCCTACTCTAGTGTGGCCGCGCTAAGGCCACGCTTGGCCCACGCTGTCAAATATTTTTCTCTTTTTCTCTTCTTCTTTCATACGCTTTTAACTCCGAGGGGATTTCTTTGCTTTAATTTAGCTCCAAACACTGTCCTTGGTTCTCATAAGCACGACTTTCTCCTGCAAAACATAAAATTCACAATTAGATCCATTTTATCGTCATTTAACCTCCCTAGAACAGTGAAGCATAGTAAAGTTGGGATATAAATAGTCGCTAAACTACATGAATCTAGCCTATTATCATTAGCAGAATAAAATTCCTTCGTCATGCCAAACTTTAAAAAGTCCAAGTACAAACACGCAATTGAAGATAAGCAAGGAAATCATAAATTGTATCTATTGATGGCATCAACACAAACAGAAAGTGTCAATGGGCAATACCTTTGTCCCAACGAGTGACCCTTGCCAGTTCGAAGTAGACTTGACTCAACCTTATCTTGATGTGGAAGAATACATTTCAGCACTGACTGGTCTACCTCAAACTGCCTGAGAGACATTCCCTTGTTGTATTCTCTCATCAACCTCTTGATTTCCCAAACTAACCGCCTCAGTTTCACTCAATTCAAGCTCCAGGTTATCTTAGAATGCCTGAATCTTTACTTGTTTCCTCAAATGCATCTTTTATCATATTCAAAATTGTTTCATTGCTTCATGATTAAACTAACTTTTAAGACCAGGTTGATAATTATGCGTGCATGTCATGTCACTAGAGTCATCATGAAAAGAACTATAAAAGGAAAAGTGACCTAAATAAAAACTGACTAGAACTACCAGAAAACATAAGATTGCATTAGACAGACGGTGAAAAGGGTTTGAACAAAACAAGCAAAATATACACCCTACCCCACACACTAGACGAGTTACTACAACAAAACGAACTAGGAAAAATAAGAAGAAGAAGGGTTTGAGCCACAAGACCATATCCGGATTACAACCTTAAAATAACCCGGGCGACAGAAATGACAACAAAATAAACCACCAAAACTCCTCCCTGGATAGCTGAGAAAGATGTGTCTTTCAAATTACCAAGCTCGACATCTTAGCCACTGGGTTCCGCATCAATATTACAAGAACCTCCACAAGTCTCCATCAATAGCTTTTGGACGTCAGGAAACAAGCACAAATCTTTGTAAGACACGCTCACTTGGCTCCCTGTCCCTTGTATCTTTCTTAAAGATTGCTCTAAGATTTTTACCTTCCTGGATATCTCATCTTGATCCACTATCTTAGCAGGCCTTTCAGTTTCACCGGGAAGATCAAAATGAGGAGCATGAGAGTATGGGTCTGAGACCTTGAAAGTTGATTATGGAGCATAGTGTTGGGCATCGGGGACTTTGAACATGGTCTCGCTAGAGGATCGAAGAAGAATAGCTGGTGGAGGAGCTACAAAAACATGAGTGGTCAAAGGAGCAGGAGATGAGGTGGTTTTGGGGGGTAGATTGTGAAAAGGTTGTGGGGAGATAATAGCAGCAGTGGGAATCTGGATTTGTGACAGTGGGGGAATGGTGACGAGGCTTTCAGTGTGGTTAGTGGGAAATAATGGTGGAGGCCGCCCATTAATCCAGGCTTGGTATATTTCGGTCATCTGTCCTTTCAACCTTAAGACCTCTTCTTTCAACTCAGATTCTGATTCAGCAATCTCCTTAGACGAATCAACAACACTTGTGTCCAAGTCTTTGTTGGCCATGTCTACCTTACCCTTTGACCTTGTGTTGTACGGATGACTCGTTAGAAACTAACTACCTTCTGTTATGATAACAATGAAAGTACCAAAGAGGAGCAAAACAAAGCCAACATGTTATCATTAGGGCATTTATCAGATAGAAATATCACATTACATGCAATGCACCTAGCAACAATTAACGGTTCTAAAATTACTTCAAGGGTCACAAGGTCATTTGGCATCATCCCAATATTGATCATTTCAATCTTCTCTTTTCTTTCATTTTTAGAACTTCTTGGCTTATTCATTTTCCATCCTCTCTTTTCTTTCTAATTATCACTAATTTCTTTCTCTCACCCCATCACGCCCCACAACTTCATTCTCTTTTTTATTCTTCTTTTTTTCATTTTTGTTTTTTAATAATGATTCGATCGAACCCTATGAAGGTTGCCTACGTATCATGTTCCACATGAATCAAATCAAGCATAGTTTTAGAAAAAATGATGGATAAAATAAACTAAAAACAAAATCTTTTCTGTTTTTCATTTATAATTTTTTTGGGTTTCACATACAAAATAGCAAATACGATAACAAAAGACTAGACGAACTCAACTAGACTATGATAGACTCTGACACCACCTAAAAGACCTGATACTACTATACAAGACTAGAAAATAACAGGCAACATGAATGACAGACTCAAAACATAAAAGTTTCCTCAAGCAACTCATGTCTGCAACGGTCCTGGCGCATTTGTCATGCTCGAGCTATGGTAAATGGATACATACCTCAATGAGAAAAACAAAATCAAATAGAGTTAGTGACTCAAGACACTATGGCACCTCCTATTGGATACATGCAAGGCATGATTGAGCTATTTTTGCAAAATGACCTATGTAGCCAAGGTGGCTATAAGTGCAAACTCAACAGGATTGATCTCTAAGACATGGAAGATGCCTCACTAAGGCTTATATGGATTCAAACTCCCAATAATCATGGCCCAAAAGTAATTTGCAGAAATGGCCCATTTTACAAAAACGGCCGATATGGCCAGAAGTGGCTAAAGACGCAAACTCAAAAGGAAGGTCCTTAAGGTAGTGGGACACTTAATTGTGGACTCAAGATCCTAAGACATGGGTCATTGAATCGCTTTTGCAAAAATGACCCCATTTTGCAAGAATGGCCGATGTGGTCATAAGTGGCTGGACATGCAAATTCAACAGGAATGGACCTTAAAGCTGAGAGGACACCTTGTTGTAGACTTAGGGCTCTAAGACATATGTTAATAATACCCTTTGAGAAAATAGCCCTATTTTGAAAACCGACTGATGTGGCCAAAAGTGGCTAAATATGCAAGATTTGGCTATGACCC
>ML289559.1:17311-43487 GCA_005239495.1 Nicotiana undulata
CCCCGAAGCCAAGAACCTAAGACTCACTAGGAAGACCATACACTATGTGGGTTGCCTATGTATCTCGCCCCGAAAGACGAGAATCGGGTTTGCGTAGTTCGGAAAGATTGGATATGAGAGAGAATTTAAATAAAAATACTGATTTGGAGAAATCATATTTTTGTCACTTTTTTTAAGTGATGAAACATGTAAAATCTTTTTCGATTTTCTTTTTCTCTTTTTATTTTTTATTTTTTATTTTTTTGGAAAATGATGGGAAAGTGCAAAATCTTTTTGGATTTTTCATTTTCATTTTTTTGGTATTTTTTTGAAAACGATGTGGAAGAAAATATAACTAGACCCTACTTGCTTCATTTTTATGCTTCACTCTATTCTCTTTATTATTTTACCCTTAAACCATCATTGGTCCGCCAAATGACCCAGTTACCCTTAAAAAATGCGGCATGTAGCACATGAGGATGATTAAATGTCTTTCTGGGCCACGTGCCCATTTTGATAAAATTTCGATAGGCCTCCTATAAAGGGACAATGGTGCCAGGGACCGAGACCTGCTAGGTGTAAATGACATGATGCAAATAACCATGACTTAAAGGTTGACCTAAGTTTGAGGGTTCACTAGACAAGGCAATTCAGGGCGGCACGTGGTGGATGGCAGCTGCTCTAGCTATCCGCCCACTCCACGCTCCCACGCCACTCCCCTAAAGACGCACGTGACTCAAAAAAGTTCATGTATGCTCAAACGTACTCCGAAAGACTTGTTGCAGTAAAAGGACCCAGAGTTATGCAAATGATGACAGTTTATAAAGCAGTAGCACATAAAGGAAAAAATTAAACAAATAAGCAGTGAGCAAATAATAAAACTACATAAGCAAAATAAAAATCAAATAAAGCAAACAAAACACATAAAAACCTCAACCGAATATCCTAAAAAGCCAACAAGATCAAGTACTAGCTCGAACCTGCAACTCTCCAACAGAGTCGCCAGAGATGTCACACCCTTTTTTTTTTACTCCACTAAACCTCTTTAAAATGATAAGAAGATTTGTAAATCTCAAAAGGGTTTTCAAATTTGAAAGTGACAAAGAATTGTGTTCAAAAGGATTAACTCAGAGTCGCCACCTGACATTTGATTTCGGTGTGTCAGGTCACCGTTTTTTAGAAATAATTTTTCCTTTTAAAATACGTTAGACTCCAAAACTAAGTCTGCACCAGAGTTCTAAGTAAGGGGGTTCATTTGACTCGGGTAGAAGGTGTTAGGAATTCCCCGAGTCTCGTGAAAGTCACAATTGCGTACTCGATCTATTTGGCTTTATAAATATTCAAATTGAGATAAAAATAAACATAGAAAAGAAAAATAAACACACAAGAGGCTCGAGGTTGTCCCCACCTAAATAAAATAAAGAAAGAAAATTAAAAATAAAAGTACTACATGTCCAATACTACACTTCCTCGATGATGTCCGTCTCTAGCCTTTTAATTACATGTACTTTGGGGGAATTCCCAGGATTAAGTATTAACAAGCTACTCGAGGCATTCCCCGGATAAGATAATAAACTAAAGGGGACAGCCTCGAACCTCGACTACGATATAAAGTCCTAAAGCTTGCCTACCCAGATGTGGTCGGCCTAGCATGCTCCTGGCAATCGAATTAATATAGCAAAATAAAGAACTAACAGGAATCATCTAAAGCTCAAATTATTAAAATCTTTCAGTTCTCTGCCATAACCATTTTACCCTAGGAAGTCCAAATCTGTTCTTGCTCTTTAAATCTGACAGACTCCCATGGCCCATTTATCATTGTAGCCTATGAATAAGACATATTTTCATTAACTAAACTTTGTTTAACAATGAATAACCCCCATCTGCCCAAACTAAAGTTAATTTAAAATACTACTAATATTCTTTTAATAATCAATTAAACAAACATTCAGGTTTATCCTAACATTCATCAAGATAATCACATCACCCAAAAATCATATGTCACACAAAAGAAATGTAATAAACAGAGAAAAGTTAGGAATGGACCTCAATTAATATTTTTAAAACAGGAAAACCCAAAAAGATGGATGAGCTCAGACCGGATCCTTGCACGGCACCTCAGACGGACCTCAACTACCTTGAAGGTATGGCTTTGGAACTGATTTTAGAAATGGAATTTGAGAAGCCAACCACTGTTGCGTTTTGCTAGAGTTGTTGCTGCATGTTCGGTAGTGTTTGAAGAGTTTTTTGGAGGTGATTTTGCTGGGTTTTGGATCTAGTTTTCAGCTAAATTTCGGTCAAACTTCTATGGGATTTATGGTTGTATGCTTTGGTAGCTTTATGGTCGCTGCTTATGGCTTGGTGTGGCTGGTCGCCGATTTCCCGGAAAGTGAGGGTGGGGTTGCTACTGTCAATGACGAGATAGTGAGGGAAGGGATGGTTTCCAGCGAGTTTGAGAGGGGGTGAAGACTTATTTTGAGGAGTGGTCGGGTGGCAGTGCAGCGGCTTTTGATGGTGGGGGGAGCGACAGATTTGAGAGGAGATCGGGTGTGAGGTGGTGACTGCTTAGGGTTTTGGGTTGTGGAAGTTCCGGCGAATATGGTGGCCGGAGGCGGAGGGGTGAGGTGATGAGGAAGGAGCATAGGGTTTGTGTGTTAGAAGAAGGGTTGAAACGGCTACCCGACGTGAGCAGCCGATGGAGAGAGGTGATAACTAGGGTTTTACCTTGTTTTACGCTCTATCTTTCTTCAGTTTTGGATGCAATTGTACAAAAAATAGTCCCAAAGGCTTACGTGTTGTGCTTGTTGCAGGTTTGAACCAAAAAGGATGACAAATAGTCAAAGATCCGCTCAAAAAGGAGTGAAACTGGCACAAATACCAAGAACAACCAAAAGTCAAAGTGATCACCGTGGTCCACTTTAGGCGGTCCGCGGTAGTAAGGTTCATAGGGCTGATTTTAAGGCAAAATCCACCGCGGTCGGGTTCCATTCTATGTGGACCGCGGTGGTAAGGTTCAGAGAGTGGTTTATAAGGAAAACTTCCACCGCGGCCGCGGTTCATTCTACGTGGACCGCGGTGAGGAGATTCAGAGAGACTCATTTGGAAGGCTAAAGGTACCGCGGACCGTGGTCCGCGGTCAAGAGGTTCAGACACCCCAGCTTCAGAAACCCAGAAGACCTTCGCGGTCCGCGGTGACCCCGTAGGGGCATTTTTGTCCGGAATGTTTGGCTAAGTATAAATAGCTTTTTTGTATTTTTTTTAGGTTACGCTGAGTATCAGATATTGTGGGTAGCTTGTGAATAGTTTCTTTTCATCTTTTTGAGCAATTTTAGATAAATTTCACCATTGTATCTTCCTATTTTATTTTATAATTAAATCATATGGGTTTTGCTTCATCTATTTCTGTGATTTCTTCATTGATTATGAATAGCTAAACTCATTATCTAGGGTTGTGGCTCAACCATAGTGTGGGTAATTAATGGGTTCTCTAAATTAGGGCTTAGATGTTTATGGGTGATGGATATTTGGGTTGATTTGTAGTTTTATTGTTAAGATTAGTGGTTGCAAACACTAATTGGTATTCAATTGACTTGGGTCCTTCTTGAGAAAGAGGACTTGAGTCTAGAAAATCAACCCAACAAAGAATTGGGATGAAATCATGAGAATTGATAGTCCCAACTAACGGGTTAAACCTCGAGAGAGTAAAACCCTACTTGAGCCCATATTGCTTGTGTAAATTTGACACCTAATTGACCTTGAGAGAGGCAATTAGGCATAGCCACTCAAACTACCGAGAGGTATAGAGTGGGTAACTTTGGAGAATTTGGCTATATCATAATTCCCCGAATAACATCTTTGCTTTAGGTATTAGAATCCATTAATTACTCGCCTAGGTAGAAGTCATAACCCTAGTGCCATTATCCAATTAGAAAACAACCCAAAAAGATAATAGTAGTTCAATTGCAATAATCATTAGTATAAATCATAATTATAATACAAAACCAACAATTATGAAAAGTGTAATCAAGAACACGAACCATTGCTAGATCATTTAGAAACTCACTCCAAATCATAACTCCTTGAGGATTCAATCCCGACCTTTCGGGTAAAAGCTGCATCGACCCTCATCTTCCTACTTTAATAGTAGTGTGGGTGAGAGCTGATCACTTTTTGGCGTCGTTGCCGGGGAGTTATACGGTGTTGATTATCTACGTGAATAGTAGTGTTAAGTGTTTTTCTTTCCGTTTTCTATTAACGTGTGTGTTGAATCCTTTCAGTTACTGATGGCGGATCCTTTGGGAAACATCGTGGAGGAGGTATATGACAACCAAGAAGAGGAAATAAACCAAGTACCTCCTCCCAAACGAGGCCGACCGGCCAATATTAATGAGGACAATCAAGATCCTCCTCCACCTCCAGCTGCTAGAGCTGCCCCTCGGGTCCTTCCAAACGAAGGGTATGCTAGTGCCATTGCCCGCCGAGGATTCGGGCGGGAAAGTTTCAAATAACAAACGTGATGCTTACACTTTTGGAGCAGAGGAGTTATTTCACCGGAGCTGCGCACCAGAATGCTTATAAACATCTAAAAGGCTTCATGGATACCTGCTTGGGTAGTAAGAAGACAAATGTCTCAGAGGATGCTTTGAGACTTCGGTTATTCCCCTTCTCTCTTAGAGGAAGGCTATTGACTGTCTCGAGCGGCTTCCCAACCACTCAATATCTACTTGGGATGAGCTCGCGGACAAATTCATTGCTAAATTCTTCTCCCCAAGTCATATGGCGGCGCTCAAAGATGAAATTTTGGCCTTTAAGAAAGAAACCAACGAGCCTTTGCATGAGATATGGGAGAGATATCAGACTATGGTTAAGGAATATCCGAACAACGACATGACCAAAGCCATGATCCAGTAGACTTTCTACCGAGGGATAAACACTGTCAATCAATGTGTGGTCAATCAGTTGGCTGGTGGAAATTTCATGAAATTGAGTTACCCCGAGGCATGTGATATATTAGATGAAATGGCTGACACATCGTCAGCTTGGCAAAGTAGAGCAAACGTACATCAGGGTGAGACCGGTGTCAATAGTCTTCACAAAGAACTTCAAGAACAGGGGCAAGCAACTGCCGAGCTCACAACCACTTTGAACCAACTTGCAAAGGCCCAGCTTCAACAATTACAAAGGCCGAAGAAATTAAATGCCATGGAGAAGTGAACCAAAGAAGACCCTGGGGAAATTCTAAGCAAAGCAACAATGATCAGGGTGACCAAGGGCCAACTGGATATAGTCAAGAAGAGGAGTATGATGACCAAGAAGAGGATGTGATGTATGCTAATAATTACCAAGGTCAAGGAAACAGTCAAAACAACAATCAAAACTTGAGAAACCAAGGCAACAATCAAAATTGGGGTAATCAAAGACAAAGAAATTGGAACAATAACAACAATGCACGGAATTGGGGGGAACAACAATGATCGACAATGGGGGAACAACAATGATGATAATTGGAGTGGAGGCAACAACAACAATAACTGGGGTGGCAATGGTAACCGGGGGTCGGGCTTTCAAAAGTCCCCGATGTACCAACAACCTAGCAATTCACCCTCGTACCAATCTCAAGGAAAAAGCTCATCAAGCAATGATATGGGAAGAATTTAACACATGTTCAAGCAGATGATGGAGCGAAATGCAGACTCCGATGCTCAATTGGCCTCTCACAACACCTCCATTAGAAACCTTGAAGTGCAAATGGGCCAAATTTCTCATGCATTAAACACACGCCCAAAGGGTGAACTACCGAGTGATACGGTGGTGAACCCCAAGGGTGGGAACAATAATAATACCGGTCACGCCATGGCGGTGACCACGAGAAGTGGAAAAGGTGGTAAAACAAGTATTTCTAGGCAAAAGCGAATTATTGTTGATGATGATGAATTGCCCCGTGATGAGTTACCAATTGAAGTTGAGCAAGTGGTGGAAGATCCAACTACTAGTGAGGTGAGAATTGATATCCATGATAATGGGGAGGATTTGCAAAGGGACGTGAACCCGTCTAGGGAACACGTGATTGATATGACGGAACCGGTGGTCCCACAAGCCAAGTAACCATTGCCTAGGCCCCCTCCTCCATACCCTCAACGGTTGGCAAAACAAAAGCAAGAGACTCAATTCAATAAGTTTATTGATATGATAAAGAATCTTTACATCAATGTCCCGTTGCTTGAAGCCTTGGAACAAATGTCCGGGTATGCTAAGTTCATGAAGGACTTAGTTACAAAAAAGCGGTCTATGGAGTGTGAAACCATCAAGATGACTCACCAAGTGAGTGCCATAGTACATTCAATGGCACCCAAACTTTAAGACCCGGGAGATTTTACCATTCCTTGCACAATCGGGAGTGCAAATTTTGCTAAAGCCTTATGTGACCTTGGGGCGAGTATTAACTTGATGCCATACTCAGTATTTAAAACATTGGGAATCGGGCAACCTAGGGCTACCTCAATGCATTTGAAAATAGTGGATAGGTCGATGAAGAGGCCCCTAGGGATAATTGATGATGTGTTGGTGCGGGTGGACAAATTTATTTTGCCCGCAGACTTTGTCATTCTGGATTGCGAAGTGGATTTTGAGGTCCCCATCATTTTGGGAAGGCCCTTCCTTGCAACAGGGAAGGCCTTGGTTGATGTGGAAGCTGGGGAGCTCACTTTCCGAGTGGGAAATGAGAATGTGGTATTCCATGTTTGTAAATCAATGAAGCAGCCCAACAGTACAGAAGTATGCTCTTTTATGGACCTCGTGACTGAGGTTATTACTGATGATGCAAGCTCTATGATCCATGTTGATGACCCATTGGAGACTGCCTTATTGGACCACGAGGACACCGTGGTAGATGGTTTTCTTGAAAGTACCAATGCCCTTCAAGGCATGGGTTCTTACTCCTATGGGCCCAGAAATCTATCATTAGACTTGGAGAACCAGAAGACTCCACCAACAAAGCCTTCAATTGAAGAGCCCCCGACTTTGGAGTTGAAGCCACTACCCTCCTACATCAGGTATGAATATCTTGGTCCATCACGTTCTTTGCATGTCATTCTTTCCTCTTGCCTAACCCAATTGCAGGTAGACTCAACTTTAAATGTGCTAAGGAGGAGTAAGAAAGCAATAGGATGGACTCTTGCAAACATTCGGGGAATAAGCCCCGCTTTTGCATGCACAAAATCATCTTGGAGGATGGAGCAAAGCCTTCCTTAGAACACCAACGGAGGCTCAACAAGGCAATGCAAGAGGTGGTTGATGTTTTATACTTCAATACCACACAAGAGGGGGGGTGATTTGTGTGGTGTCCAATTTTCGAGTGCTGTCTCAATAGAAGAACTTGGTTCTTCTTGGTGTTCCAACTTCTACTGATGCGGAATAATAAATGCAGTAAAGTAAAAACACAGAGATTTTTACGTGAAAAACACCTGGCTCAAAAGGTGAAAAAACCACGACCTACTACTCAGTAGGATTTGTCCAAACAACATTTACAAAATAAACTCTTTTGTAAACCTAGGACTAACTCTAATCCCTTTGTGGCAAACTAGTCTCTAGCTAATTGCGACAAGCTTCAAGTTAACTCTAACTTGAACAGTGTGTACCTATTACAATTGCTTATAATAAAGCTGAAAGATACAATATCAAATCACCTACTACAACCAACTAGACTCGAAAGACAAACAGATGGAACTGGTTCTTCTAGCTGGTCAGTAGCCTTTGTGTCGCACAAGGATTCTGCTTGCAAAATAACTCTAGGAATTTTGCTTTCAATTCTTGCTTCACTTCTGCCTTTTTGCGATCAGAATTCAGCAGGAATGCTTCAACATTATATAGTGCCAGTAGTTGAGATGTTCTTGTTTAGTTCTAATGCAACTCTTCCTTGGTAGAAGAGTTTGTGTTTATCTCAACTTCTTCCCTTTGTTACTGTCCTTGCTGAACTCGAACTCTAACCTCTTATCAATTTGCAACCTTTTCGCATTAGGAGACAACCTCTTGGTTTATGGATAATTCACAATCACGTTTATCTCCTGTACATAGATGGTTCTTGTGCCAATGGAACTGTTCAAGTATGTTTTCCCTGATGGACCTGGTTCAACTGGGTAGACATTTGTCAATCTTCAAAACCATGTAGTGACTTGGGTCAACAAATTCCCCTTTTTTGATGATGACAAACTATGTGCTTAACCTTGTATACACTTCAAACACTTTGTATGGTTTTAAGCATTTATCATAGAGAGACCAGGTTCATTAGGTTATAAATATCACAACAGTTTGAAATTTGAAAAGCACATTTCTTCCCCCTTTTGGCATCATCGAAAAGTTGCAAAATGATAAACTTACCAGAGTTTGTTAACAATTACTCATGGCCATTGAGGCAACTGCAGGTGCAAACATGATTTAATCATCAAAAGAAACCAATAAATGTAAGCTATGTAAGAAACTGAGACAAAGTCAATAACTAACAGAAGCAGAATTCATTGATTAGTCAGTAATCAAACACCATACACAAAAGAACTAAAAAAAGTCATAACCATGAGCAAAACAAATAAAAAACACATAACAAATCCCGAATTGGGAAATGAGGGGGTTTTGGTGGCTCTGGACACCCTAAGGTTGGGTAGGGGCAGATGAGGTTGGGTTCTTGGCTTGAAGGAGAGAAAGTATTTGTTGAAGAACACCTTAATTTTTCTCCTTCTCCTTTGCTAGTTCAAATCTGAGAGCATCCCGCTCAGCTTCCACCTCATGAAGGCGAGATTTCAATCTAAGGATCTCCGCATCCTTTATCTCCCCTTCCTGCACCAATGACCTGACTTTGCTATTGACTGGCTTCTTCCTAGATGAACCAGGTTCATCCTCAGGAACATTGACAAGATAATCACATGTTAGAAAAGTGTTCTTCCCAAAATAATCCTTAGCATTATCCATCTCAGCTTTCTTTACAGGAACCTCAAAGTGGGCAAGCACAACTGTCAGAATAAAGCCATAAGGAATAACATGTGCTTTGGTTCCATTTACAACTCTGTCCAAGAGCTGAATGATGAAAGATTGCCAGTTAATATGCTTACCCCTATACAAGCATTCCATTAGCGTTAAGTCCATATAGCTTCCAATGTGCCTTCTCTCTTGTCTTGGCAGCATGAATTTGATCACAAATTCAAAGAAGAGCTTGTTCTGGGGATTTATTTCACTTTTGAACACTGGCCTAGGCTCAGGTTCCTCCTCATTTTCACAAAAGAATCTGGTGATGTTGAGAGCTGAGGCCATTCCATCAAGACTAGGCCATTTTTGCATAGTGTAATCATCGTAGCCCTCAGCAGGTATATTCAGAATCTCTCCCAGTTCCTTTGCATCAAAAGTGATCTGAATTCCTTTTACTGGGGAGGTCACCCTGCCATTCTTGAAACTTGCATTGGCCATAAACTTCACCAGTTCGTTCCTTGACAGCCTTCCCTCAAGGTGAAGAATCATGTTCTTCCACCCTTGTGCATCCAGCCCATCCATCAAAGAATTGTACGCTTAAGAATTGTACGAATTCTTCCAGATCTTTCACCAACTTTCCCTTAAGAATTGTACGCTTGCCAAACAAGGTGAGTTTGTCAGATTTCTCACCAGACATCTCCTCCTCTCCTCCACTCCATTCGTTTTCTTCTTCTTCTTCTTCAACAACCTTTACTTTCTTGACTTTAGACCTGGTCCTTTTTGCTGTGGTTGAGGGTATGGCAGACACAGCAGCTGACTTCTTGGAAGAAGCCTTAGCCTTCTTGGGTTTAGGTGTCTCTACCACAACTGGAGCAGGCTGCTCCTCAGGATGGACCAGGTCCATCGTATTATCATCAACAATAACAGCCTCAATAGGCTCTCCTGCCTTCGCCTTTCCCTTGGCAGCCTTCTTTTTCTTGCTCTCTCTAAGAGCCCTTTCCAACTCTTCTTCTCCTTGTCGAACAACACTTCGTGTAGCACGAACTTTTAGGGCCGGAGCATCAACAGATACATAAGCTTTCCTTTTCTTTGGAGGAACTGGGGTAGTGACTTTCTTGAACTTTGGAGTTCTCTTCTTTTTGGGGTTATAAGACTCCCCCAGCTTCCTCAGCATCTCAGCCAGTGTCTCCTCGATAGATGAACCAGGTTCATCTGCTAATTTTTGTAAGCTCTCTAGACCTGATGCTGCTTCCTCAGCTACACTTCCCCCTAAATTTGTGGCACCTTCTTCAACAATCTCAGGAACGGGACCACAAATAGCCAAAGTGGTACCATCCTCCCCAGATCCCCTTACAAAACCTCCTTCTCCCTCTCTCTTAAGAATTTTATTTTTCCCTAATTTTATCTGCCTATCCGGCACTTCAACATCAACAGCTGACCCAACCAACACAAACCTATTTTCAGTAGTAGCAGTTTCAGAATCAACTTCAAGATTACCTTGCTCAGAACTAGATGAACCTGGTCCTTCATCCTCATTAGCAGATTTGAAGGATTCACTTTAAGATTCAGACTCAGGAACCTCGATGGCTTTAAGAATTTCCTCCAAGAATTTTGCACGAGAGCCAGAAGCCACTGATTTCCTAGCCAACATTTTCACCCTACGTGCCTTAGAGGCTGGAGTGGGGTTGGGTGTAGGTTCAGGAGTAGGCTCAAGAACTGGAGGGTTTTTGGGGGGTTGTAGATCTGCCTGGTGAATGTGAAATGTACACTGATGGAGAATTAGAACAAGAATAACCATCCTCATAATCGTGGGAGAAAAAGGAAGATGAAATAGGGGGTGGTGAAGACATTGTTATGAATAGTTTTTGGAAGAGAAGAGGGTTGATCAGTTTTGGTTTGAGAAGAATGATGAACTTGGTTCGACTTGTTATGTTATTAAGAGGGGAGGTAATGATTGCCCTTTTATAAGATGTGGCTATGAATTATACAACGGTCAGACTTAGTAATCAAGTGGAAGTCTAAACGTTGTAGGACTGTCATTCATTAGACAGTTAGGAATCCCCTAAATCTAGGCTAATTAAGTAGCGATGGGACTTCTTGGAATGGGTTTATTTTGGGATAAGTACAAAGAATTTGAAATGAACCAAATATAGATATATTCCTTCTCGTGTGTGACTGTAATTAATTTAATAAGTGTATGGAGATGAGCACGTACCTTGTCCGTCAGATGAACCAGCAGCGATGAACCAGGTTCATCGTGTTAGAGTATTTAGATATGCCTCAATTTACAAAGATAGAAAAACATCATTAGCAACCAGGGAATCATATTAATACATGGCAAGAGAGTATGACAGTAAATTCATGATACTGAGCAATGACTAGTCTAGATGATTATCTATGTTAGTGTTTCTAGCAAAAAAAAATTCATTTTTCAATTTTTTTTTTCATATTTTTTGTTTTTCTAATTAGGTGATCTTAATCATCCCTAATTCAAGCCGGTTTCTCTCATAATTCTCCCTACTTAGTGCTTTAGCAAAGATATTTGCAATTTGCTTGTCAGTAGCACAAAATTCAATTGTGATCATTCCCTTTTTCATAGTTATCCCTAAGGAAGTGGTGTCTAACATCTATGTGCTTAGTTATCTTATAATGAACCGGGTTCTTGATCATACTAATTGCACTAGTGTTATCATAGAAAATAGGAATACATCCCACATCTATACCAAAGTCCATGAGTTGTTGCTTGATCCAAAGCAATTGAGCACAGCATGAGGCTGCAGCCACATACTCAGCCTCAGCAGTAGACAAAGCTACTGAATTTTGTTTCTTGGTGGCCCAAGACACAAGGTAGGAGCCCAAAAAGTGAGCCATGTCTGAAGTACATTTCATGTCAACCAAGAAACCTGCATAATCAGCATCAGCATATCCTACAAGATCGAAATTACTACCTTTAGGATACCAAAGGCACAAAATCAGTGGTGCCTTTCAGATATCTCAAAATTCTCTTCACCGCAGTTAGGTGGGACTTCTTTGGATATTCCTGAAACCCAGCACACAGTCCTACACTGAACATAATATCAGGTCTACTGGCAGTGAGATATAATAGAGACCCAATTATCCCTCTGTATAGCTTCTGATCAACGGATGAACCAGGTTCATCCACATCCAATTTTGTAGTTGTGTCTATGGGGGTGTCTATTTCCTTTGAGTCTTCCATTTTAAATTTCTTGAGCAATTCTTTCACATACCTTTGTTGATGGATCATTGTTCCATTTGAGTTTTGCTTGATTTGCAAGCCTAAGAAGAAGTTTAGCTCACCCATCATACTCATCTCAAACTCACTCCCCATAAGAATAGCAAATTCCTTACTCAATATTTTAGAAGTCGCCCCAAATATAATATCATCCACAAATATTTGCACAATCAGGAGTTCTTTACCCTTTTCCTTTAAGAACAAGGTGCTGTCAATTTTGCCTAGTTTGTACCCATGTGCTAGCAGGGATTTTGATAGTCGCTCAAACCATGCTCTAGGTGCTTGTTTGAGACCATAGAGAGCCTTGTCAAGTTTGTATACGTGGTCAGGTGACTCCTTGCTTTCAAAACCTGGAGTCTGTTTGACAAATATATCTTCCTTCAGATAGCCATTGAGAAAGGCACTCTTAACATCCATCTGATGGAGAGTGAATTCCATGTGTACAGCAAATGCTATAAGAAGTATGATTGCCTCCAGTATTGCCACAGAGGCAAAGGTCTCATCATAGTCAATTCCCTCTTCTTGATTGTATCCTTGAACAACCAGTCTAACCTTGTTTCTTGTAACAGTTCCATCCTCATCGAGCTTGTTCCTGAAGACCCACTTTGTGCCAATCACTGATCTGTCTAGTGGTCTGGGTACCAAGTGCCATACTTGACTTCTTTCAAATTGATTCAGCTCTTCTTGCATGGCATTTACCCAGTCAGCATCCTGTAGGGCTTCACTAATGTTTTTTGGTTCAATCAAGGATAGAAAGGCATCAAACGCACACAGGTTTTTCAAGGAGGATCTTGTTTGATTCCAGATGTCAAATCTGTTATGATGTTCTCAAGAGGGTGAGAACTCTGGTATCTGTGTGGTTTGAGAACCAACTGTTCACTTCTAGATATTTCCATGGTGCCTTGTTGTTGTGGAACATGATCAGGGCCAGGGTGCATATGTTGAGTTCCCCCTGTCATGTTGCTTGGGGTAGTTGGACCTTGTCCATCACCTGTTCCATCTTCCATATTTGCTTCAATGTGTTCACTTCTTCTCACCAGTCCAAGCTCCTCGTCTTCTGGTTCCTGTCTCTCAGAAAGATTGTTAGTTTCATCAAAGACAACATGCGCACTCTCTTCTACATACATAGTTCTTTTATTGTACACTTTATAAGCTTTGCTACGTGATGAATATCCCAAGAATACTCCCTCATCACTTCTGGGATGAAATTTACCTAGGGAATCTTTGCCATTATTGTGCACAAAGCACTTGCATCTGAAAGCCCTAGGGTGGGATATGTTGGGCTTTCTCCCTTTAAGTAATTCATAAGGAGTTTTCTCTACCAGAGGCCTGGTCATGCATCTATTTATTATGTAGCATGCAGTGTTTATTGCTTTTGCCCAGAAGTTGTGGGGTAGTTTTCTAGAAAGAAGCATGGTTCTTGCCATGTCTTCAAGAGTTCTATTCTTTCTTTCAACAACCCCATTTTGCTGTGGGGTTCTAGGGGCAGAAAAGTTGTGATTGATACCATGTTCATCACAGAACTCAGCAAACTTTGCATTCTCAAATTCAGTACCATGATCAGATCTTATTGATGCTAGTTGATTTCCTAACTGATTTTGAGTTTTCTTAACAAATGAGGTGAACATATCAAATTCTTCATCCTTAGATGTCAGAAATAAGGTCCAAGTGAACCTTGAATAGTCATCAACTAGTACCATTACATATTTTTTACCACATCTGCTCAGAGTTCTCATAGGACCACATATGTCCATATGAACCAGTTCCAACGTCCTGGTGGTACTGGCCATTTTCTTACTTTTGAAAGAAGATCTTACATGCTTCCCCCTTGCACATGCCTCACAAACTTTGTCTTCTTTGAACTTAATGTTAGGAGGCCCTACCACTAAGTCTTTAGAGATTAGTTTGTTTAGTGTGCCACAGGAGGGGATCACTGTCCAACACACTTAAGCAAGTGAGTTCATTTTCAAACAGTGTGGACAAGTATATGACCTAGATATTGTTCATTCTCTTTCCCTGCAAAACAATCTTGTCAGTAAGCAGGTTGATCACAAAATATTTTGTGGAAGTGAAAGCGACAAGGTTACCTCTGTCACACAATTGTGACACACTGATCAGGCTATATTTCAAGCCATCTATCAGGTACACATGTTCGATGGAACGTGTGCCATCCTTACCTACCTTGCCAACCCCAATAATTTTACCTTTCTTTCCATTTTCAAAGGAGACATTTCCTCCTTTGAGGCTTTCAAGTGAAAGGAACTGTTCCTTGTTCCCTTTCATATGCTTTGAGCAGCCACTATCCAAATACCAAATTTGGCTGCTTCCTCTCACTTGAACCTACAAAAAGAAATTAGGGATTAGTTTTAAGAACCCAAACTAGTTTGGGTCCTCTTCTATGAGAGAATGGATGAATCAAGCTTTTTCTGACCCAATTTGGTAGCCAGTTTTTCTTTTTAACAAAACTCTCATTTTTTCGACTGGCCTACTCTTTTGCAGTACACTCAATTTTGTAGTGGCCAGCCTTACCACAATGGGTGCAGATTTTATTCTCAGGAAGAGTGAGATACTTGCTTTTGGGATCCCACTTGGGCAATTGACTCCGAAATCCAAGCCCTCTCTGGTTGCTACTATGATTCTCTTGAAGCCATGTCAAGGCATCAGACGATTTATTCCATTTACCAGTTCGATCTAATTCATGTTTGACTTTGCCAAGTTCTTCTTTAAGTGTTCTTATCTAATCATCCTTGGCATACATCTTATCTTTTAGTTTTCCCATATTTTCTTCTAAAATGATATGAGAATGATCAACAATCTTTTTACTGGATCCTAGCTTCAGTTTTAAGTTTTCAGATTTTAGTTCTAGAATCTCAGTTTCAAGTGGATGAACCTGGTTCAACAAGATAGTGTTTTTCTTTTCAGATTCACTTACTCTGATTTCCAGGTTCATGCATGTTGCTTTTAGCATTGCACATTCTTTAGAAAGTTGATCCTTTTCTTTGGTTGTTTCTTCAGAATCATCCATGAAATCAAGTAGCAACTCAGAGAGTTTTTCTTTAGATAGGAACTTTATTTTGTTTTTAAGATGGGAGATACTTACCTCTGGTTCTTCATGTGATTCCTCATCAGATTCTCCAATTGCCATGAGTGCCTGATCTTCAGTCTCACCATCTTCTGATTCTTCATCTAAACTTTCCCCCCAAGCAGCAACCATAGCTTTTGTTGTGGTTTCTTGGGTTGGACCAGTTCCTTCTTCCTATTCCTTCTTTCATATATCTCCTTTTTCCATTCCACTTCCCACTGAGGACAGTTCTTGATAAGGTGGTCAGTCTTTCCACACTTGTAGCATCCCTCGTTGGTTGGCCTTTCTGGAGCTTTTGCTTTGTTAAAGTTTCCTCCTCTAGAGAGGCCCTTCTTCCTTATGAGAAAGTTTCTGAATTCTTTGGTGATCATGGCCATCTCATCTTCCTCTAAAATCTGCTCCCCCAGTGATCCTCAGTGCTAGACTCCTCTCCTTCTTTGGAGCATCCATTTTCATTGTCTGCCTTTTGATTTCATAAGAAGTAAGATTTCCAATTAGCTCGTCCAATCTGAGGGTTGCCATATTTTAGGATTCCTGGATAGCAGTGATTTTACTTTCCCAAGAAATTGGTAATACCCTTGTCAGGATCTTCTCTACCATGTCCTCTTCAAGAATGACTCTTCCAAGAGACTTAAGTTCATTTGTCAAAGTTGTGAACCTTGTGTACATCTCTTGGATTGTCTCTCCTTCTTTCATAGTGAAGTTTTCATACTGAGAGTATAGTAGAGTACCTCTTGATCTTTTTAGCTGAGGTGTTCCTTCATGTGCTACTTGCAAGGTATCTTATATTTCTTTGGCAGTGGTGCAGCTTTGGATTCTACTATACTCGTCCGGACCTAGTCCACACACTAGCCACTTTTTGGCCTTTGCATTCTTCTCCCATTTCTTCAGATCCTCAGCAATGCAGTCAGCTCTAGTCTTTGGTACATCTACACCTTCAGCAGTCTTCTTCATGGTAGCTAGAGGACCATCAGTGACTATGTCCCAGAGTTCATAGTCTTCTCCAATCAGGCGATCCTTCATCCTGTTCTTCCACTAGGAGTAATACTGGCCATTGAAGAGTGGTGGCCTTGCAGTTGATTGACCCTCCCAGTTTCCAGGTGGTGCACTCATTTTGATCTTTTTCCAAGGTGTTAGCCTTTTCAAGGATAACCTGCTCTGCTACCAATTGATGTTTTATACTTCAATACCACACAAGAGGGGGTGATTTATGTGGTGTCCAATTTTCGAGTGATGTCTCAATAGAAGAACCTGGTTCTTCTTGGTGTTCCAACTTCTACTGATGCAGAATAATAAATGCAGTAAAGTAAAAACACAGAGATTTTTACATGGAAAACACCTGGCTCAAAAGGTGAAAAAACCATGACCTACTACTCAGTAGGATTTTTCCCAAACTCTTCACAACAACTCTGAGCCAAACAGCATTTACAAAATAAACTCTTTTGTAAACCTAGGACTAACTCTAATCCCTTTGTGGCAAACTAGCCTCTAGCTAATTTTGATAAGCTTCAAGTTAACTCTAACTTGAACAGTGTGTACCTATTAAAATTGCTTCTAATAAAGCTGAAAGATACAATATTAAATCACCTACTACAACCAACTAGACTCGAAAGACAAACAGATGGAACTGGTTCTTCTAGCTGGTCAATAGCCTTTGTGTCGCACAAGGATTCTGCTTGCAAAATAACTCTGGGAATTTTGCTTTCAATTCTTGTTTCACTTCTGCCTTTTTGCGATCAGAATTCAGCAGGAATGCTTCAACATTATATAGCGCCAGTATTGAGATGTTCTTGTTTAGTTGTAATGCAACTCTTTCTTGGTAGAAGAGTTTGTGTTTATCTCAGCTTCTTCCCTTTGTTACTATCCTTGCTGAACTCTAACCTCTTATCAATTTGCAACCTTTTCGCATTAGGAGACAACCTCTTGGTTTATGGATAATTCACAATCACGTTTATCTCCTGTACATAGATGGTTCTTGTGCCAATGGAACTGTTCAAGTATGTTTGCCCTGATGGACCTGGTTCAGCTGGGTAGACATTTGTCAATCTTCAAAACCATGCAGAGACTTGGGTCAACAGTGGTGAAGAAAGAGATCATAAAATGGCTTGATGCAGGGGTGGTTTACCCAATTTCAGATAGCGCTTGGAGTTCTCCGGTCCAATGCATTCTGAAGAAGGGTGGAATGACGGTGGTCCAAAATGACAAAAATGAGCTCATTCCAACGAGAATTGTTACCGGATGGCGGGTGTGTATGGACTACCACAAGCTCAACAAAATGACCTGCAAGGATCATTTTCCCTTGCCTTTCTCGGATCAAATGTTTGATAGGCTTGCGGGTCGGGCTTTCTACTGCTTTCTGGATGGGTATTCAGGTTATAATCAGATTTTGATTGCCCCGGAGGACCAAGAGAAGACCACTTTCACATGTCCGTATGGTACCTTTGCCTTCGCCCGTATGCCTTTTGGTCTTTGCACTGCACCCGCCACTTTCTAACGGTGCATGATGGCGATCTTTATAGATACGGTTGAATATTTCCTCGAGGTGTTTATGGATGACTTCAATGTAGTTGGGGATTCCTTCGATGAGTGTCTGAGTAATCTTGACAAAGTCTTGCTCGCTGTGAATAGACCAACTTGGTGTTGAATTGGGAAAAATGACACTTTATGGTGGAAGAAATAATAGTGTTGGGTCACAAGATCTCGAGGAATGATATTGAAGTGGACAAAGCAAAAATTGAAGTGATTTCTAAGTTGCCACCACTAACTTCGGTTAGGGGAGTCCGGAGCTTCCTTGGGCACGCCAGGTTCTATCGGCGTTTCATTAAGAAATTCTCTAAGGTGGTCAATCATTTGTGCAAATTGCTAGAGAAAGATGCCAAATTTCATTTTGATGAGAATTGTATGAGTGCCTTTGAATTGTTGAAGCACAAGCTTACCACAACTCCTATTATCACGGCACCGGATTGGAGATCTCCTTTTGAGCTTATGTGTGACTCTAGTGATGTAGCTGTGGGGGTGGTGTTGGGCCAGAGGGTGAACAAGATCTTCCACCCTATTTATTATGCTAGCAAAACTATGAACTCGGCCCAAATGAATTACACTACCACGGAGAAGGAGCTTTTGGCAATAGTCTTTGCGATGGAGAAATTTCGTCCTTACTTGATGGGTGCCAAGGTCATAGTTCACACTGACCATGCAGCACTTCGGTATCTCATGACCAAAAAGGATTCCAAAGAGAGACTCATGCATTGGGTATTGTTGCTTCAAGAGTTCGACTTGGAAATTGTTGATAGAAAAGGAAGTGAAAACCAAGTGGCCGACCATCTTTCTCGATTGGAGGAGCAAGGTCGACCTTGTGATGGGCTTGAAATTAATGACAGTTTCCCCGATGAGCAACTTCTTTCGGTGTCAATGCAAGAAATGCCATGGTTTGCCGACATTGCCAACTATCTTGTCACGGGTGTTGTTCCTTGTGAGCTCTCTTCTAACCAAAGGAAGAAGCTTAGGAGGGATAGCATGGACTTCTATTGGGATGAACCATATTTATTCAAGATTTTCACTGATAGGGTCATCCGGCGATGTGTACCGGAAGAAGAACAAAGGTCGATTCTTGAGTCTTGCCACTCCTCACCGTATGGTGGTCATCATGGAGGGGCAAGGACTGCTTCAAAGGTGTTGAGTTGTGGTTTCTTTTGGCCTTCATTTGAATAAAGATGCCGGTGACTTAGTCAAGAGTTTTGATGAGTGTCAGAGGTCCGGGGGAATTTCAAAGAAAGATGAGATACCTCTCAATACTATTCTCGAAGTGGATATTTTTGATGTGTGGGGTATCTATTTCATGGGCCCGTTTGTTAGCTCTTGTGGGAATACATACATTCTCGTGGCGGTAGATTATGTCTCTAAATGGTTTAAAGCAGTGGCTCTACCCAACAATGAGGCCGGAGTGTTGTTGCATTTCTCAAGAAGAGCATTTTTACAAGGTTTGGCACGCCTCGTGCAATCATTAGTGATGGGGGTCGCATTTCTATAATAAAGCTTTTGACACTTTGCTTGCAAAGTATGGTGTCAATCACAAGGTGACCACTCCATATCATCCCCAGGCGAGTGGCCAAGTTGAAGTCTCCAACAGGGAAATAAAGAGTATATTGTCAAAAACGGTCAATGCAAATAGGACCGATTGGTCAAAGAAGTTGGATGGCGCTCTATGGGCTTATAGGACTGCCTACAAGACTCCGATCGGTATGTCGCCGTACCGATTGGTATTCTGGAAAGCTTGCCATCTACCGATTGAGTTAGAGCACAAGGCCATGTGGGCCTTGAGAAAGTTGAATCTTGAATGGGATGTGGCAGCCAATCTTCGTGTGGAGCAGCTTAATGAACTTGACGAATTCAGATTCCATGCCTACTCCAGTTCGTCCTTGTACAAGGAAAAAATGAAGTACCTTCATGATAAGTATGCTCGTGGCAAGGAATTAAAAGTATGTGACTTGGTTCTTTTGTTCAACTCTCGGTTACGTCTATTTTCGGGAAAGCTTAAGTCAAAATGGAGCGGACCTTTTGAAGTTGTGTTTGTGACTCTGTTTGGTGCTCTTGATCTAAAGAACAAAAGTGAGGAGATTTTCAGAGTTAATGGGCACAGGGTCAAGCACTACCTGGGAAAAATTGATGATAGCCATGTGGTGGCACTTCTCCATCTCAAATGAACTTGGTAACATGCATCGTGTCGCGACGTTAAATCAGGCGCTTCTTGGGAGGCAACCCATGTGTCTTTATTTTTGTTTTTCTTTGATTTTCTTGGTAGTATAGGACTCATTTTTGCACTAACTGGTTTTGGGATGTTGTAGGATTATTTTGATGCAGGGCAAAAAGCTTAGTGTTGGATTTACTGCTCTCTGAAGTTTGCACCGCGACCACAATCATCTTTTCGCGGTCCGCGGTGTCATCTCTTATGAAAACAAGTCTTTGAAGTTTTCTTCACGGCCGTGGCACTCTTTTTCATGGACCGCGATGGACCACTGCGGTCCGCAGTTGAGTTTTCGCAGTCCGCGGTGGCCAATTGTCCAATGCTCAGTAAAAGTGAAGGACCGCGGACCGCGGTCGCTTTTACACGGTCCGCGGTGGGTAAGTACAGTGAGTCCCAGGTCCCTTCTATAAATAGACCTTCAGGGCTTCATTTTACAATTTACGCACTTTGACTCTCCACAATAAAATATTACCTGTGTCTCAAGCTTCATACTTTCAAGTGTGCATTTCATTCATCTACTCTTCATCCCAACATCTAGTAAGTGTAATTATGTTTCCATAAATTCTTAATTTGATTATTTTATTGTTTATTTGGTAGAATTTCTTTTCTTTTTCACCCTTTTTCTTCTTTAAGCCATTAACCATGTTAGGTTTGTTCATAATGCTCAATTTAGACCATTTGTAGTTCATTTCACTGATTAAACACTTAGAGTTTTCATAACATGTGCATTTGAACTTGAAATTTACTGTCAAATTGAAACCCTAGTTTATTGGTATGAGCGCGGTCTGCGGTGCTTGACTTCAGAGAGGGGGTAATCTGCATCCCACTTCTCCGCGGACCGCGATCGCTTTTATGCGGTCCACGGTGCGTGAGTGCGGACCGCGGTCGGTTCTTCGTGGTCCGCGGTGCTTGACTTCAGAGAGGGGGTAATCTGCATCCCACTTCTCTGTGGACCGGGGTCGCTTTTATGCGGTCTGTGGTGCGTGAGTGCGGACTGCGGTCGCTTTTACGCGGTCCGCGGTGGCCACATTCATAGAACTAATTCTTGGGTACTTTCCCCTTCGCGGACCGCGGTTGCTTTTATGCGGTCCGCGGTCCCATTTCTGCAACTCCTCACTCTATATCTGATGTTCTTCTGTGCTCCCATCTATCCACTGCTTGGGTACTAACAATGTTTAAATGATTTGAACGTATAGCCAATGGTCCAATCACGAGGTAGTGGCCGTAAACCTGGTGGCAGGGGAGAGTCATACCAAAGGCGAGGCAAGGGAATAATAAAACTTGATCCAAAGGTCCGGGAAGCTATGAAAAGCACCAAGAAAATAATCCGGACACTAAACAAAGCTTCCTCCCATTCGAAGAGTGATTATGTATAAATCATAATTATAGTACAAAACCAAAAATTATGAGAAGTGTAATCAAGAACACGAACCATTGCTAGATCATTTAGAAACTCACTCCAAATCATAACTCCCTGAGGATTCGATCCCGACCTTTCGAGTAAAAGCTGCACCGACCCTCATCTTCCTACTTTAATAGTAGTGTGGGTGAGAGCTGATCAAGAGGTCGGATTCTCTAGCGACGGCGAAAGTTCTTAGGTTTGGTAGTGAGGTTTCTTGGGGCGGTTGATGCGAACGGCGGCAGGTTTGGGAGGTCTGGCGGCTGCCGTTTTGGGGTGGTGGGGAGAGGCAGCGGCTGTGGTGGTATTGTGGTAGGGATCAGGGAATGTGTGTTCTAGGGTTAGTCAAGTGTCCCTCAAGGTAAAGAAGAAGGAGGGGTGTATTTTGGGTAAGATAAAATATGGCCTAGGTTTGTATTGGGCTCTAACTTTACAAAATTGGGCTAAGAAAAGGCTGAAAATTTAATTTACTTCTAAGATACTTATAAGGAAATTTAAAATAACTCTTAATTAATTTTAATAAACTATTATATTTAAAATAAAACTAAAAATTAAAGTTTAAACTATTTTTGGTATTTTCAAAGATTATATAAAAATAAAAATCCTAGTAAAATAGTATGACTACAAAACATTAATGATACTATTTTTTTGTAACTTTTTTTATTGTGATAAAATAAAGTAAAAAGGTCAAAATTACCTAAATAGCGATATTAGACCTAAATTAAATATTTAAACGTTAAAATGTTTAAAATCTCGGGGAGGGTAAAAAATTACATGTCTATAACTGTTATCATTATTTTAGGTAAAAAGGTACTTTCTAACTTTCGTAAGTGATCTTGTCCAAGCCATACATCTAGAGGTTGTGAAACAGTCGGAGCAATATTAGTACCCAACAAGGAGTCGGGGGCGATTTTCCATTGGGATCTATGAATGGTACTAGGAGTATACATTTGCGTGAATGAACTTGAATTATCTCGGATTACACTTCCACAAAAGTTGGTCTGTTTTTAAATCTTTTTTAAACTAAGGATTAAAACTAGCAAATTATTTTTGACTGTTTTCCAAATAGTAAAAAGGCCAAGTCTATGACCTTCACCTAGGTGTTCACTTAATGGGTTGTAAGCCTTAAAACTTATTTTCTTGGTCGGGGTGGATTATAGCTATCAACACTCGATTACCCACCCAATACCTCTCGGTCAGAGAATGATTTTGTCCAATTTGGTTTTCTCAAGTCCAAATGGGTATTTGATAGTAGGCTATAATTATGTAGTTCAGCTAATATACTCTAACTTGACTGCACTTTATTGATGTTTCAATGTTAAATGATAACAAATTGCTCTAATTGGGAATTTTATGCTTTGCGGGAGCAATTCCGGGCTATGAGGATGTTAAAGAGTGTTTTGGAGCTAATATGGAGCATTGAAGGCTAACCGGAGGTTAGCACGCTTAAAAAAAGAAGAAAGAAAAAGGCTGCAGAAAATCCTCCACGCGGAAACTGGGCCGCGCATGTCAGACAGAAACTGGCTAAAGTGTGCGGTCGATGCGCGGTTGATGCGCGGCCGCGCACGTGCTTCTGAGAAAAATCGTCCAAGGACAATTTTGTAATTTGAGAGGCGGCTAACCTTGACCTATATGAAGCCCAGCTCGCCCAAAAAAGAGGGTATCTCTATTTTTAGAAGAACTTTGGAGGCAAGAACACAAAAGCAGCAAGACGGAGAATTCTTCTACGAGGTTTTCATCTTCTTCTTCTTAATTCCATTGTTGGTTATGACTTTTTATATTGTAATCTTGCATAGTAGTATGAGTAGCTAAACTCGTCATCTAGGGTTGATGGAACCAATTGTTGGATGAAGTCTTGATTATGTTTTGATATAATTGAGTCGTTATTACTCTATAATTGTTCAACCATGTGTTTCTTGTGATTAATTGAAGGGCCCTTGATTAATCGTGTCTAGTTATCTAGTGTAACTTGAGAAAGAATACTTGATTAATTGTTGTTGAACAACTCCACTTTCGAGTAAGTTGAGAGATTAATTACTTGAATTTAAAAGTGGGATTAGAGATAACAAAGCTTTGGTGTGATATTTATGAGTTGTACAAATTGTCAACTAGAGTAGTTCGAGAGAATGCTTCTAATAAATTATCATAATTGATCGAGAGATAAGTACGGTAAACAAGAACTCATCATCTTTATAGAGGTTTACGGCGAGATTATAGTTAATGTGTTAGGAATTAATCCGACAATTGGGGGAAATCAATAACCCTAGATCCTTTTATCCTTGAATTCAACATCATTCTTGCTCTTTGATAGTTTTTATTGTCACTTTTCCTTAGTTAAATAATTTCTGTTAGTTATCAAATAAAATCTTAAACTATGAAAATTACCTAAGCTTATCATTAGCGATACTAAAAATTGTAGCAAATAGGTTAGTTCTATGTTGGATTCGACTCCAGACTTGTAAACCGGATTATATTTGCAACGATCGCTTAGTCCTTTTTATAAGGCATAGTTTGGCGTCGTTGCCGAGGAACTAACGATGTTATTTATTACAACTTGGAAGAATTGCTAGGATTTTTAGTTTAGATCAATTTTCTGTGGTGTTAAAAATATTTCCATTGAAATTCTCACGTTTGAACTCTTCTATGACTCAGGTGCATGCCTAGAAGCTCCTTGAGAGCTGGTGAACTTTTTGAAGGACTCTCAGATCCCGAGAAAGCATTCAGGACATTGAATCGGGCTAACAAGAAGGGCAAACAACTAAAACAAGACGAACAACTCAAAATTGAAATGGATGACGTCGATAACGTCAAGGGGAACAATAGGAACGATCGAGTTGACCCAAACATCGTAGTGGTAGCACCTCTTGTACCAGAAGATGCTCTATATGATTGGGCACAACCAAATGTTGATAACCTGGCCACCACAATTGCAGTCCATCTGATGTAAGCGGAGATGTTTCAGATACCAACAACATGTTGCACTTGCTGCAAAATAAAGGGTTTTTCTCTGGGTCGTACATCGAAGACCCACAACAACATCTAAAGAACTTTCTATCAATTTGTGTCACTCAAAGACAGCTGAATGTGACTCCTGAAGCAATCGGATTATTACTATTCTCATTCTCAGTGACTGGGGAGGCTCAAACTTGGCTGAATTCGCTCCCAATAAACTCTATTGCTACTTGGGAGGAACTAGTCAAGCAGTTCTTAAACAAGTTCTATGCACTCAACAAAACTACGAGGCAAATTGATGAGATATTGCAATTCAGGAAGAAACCGACTGAAACTTTGAAGAAACCTGGGAGAGGTTTAAGGGTATGCATGTGAAGTGTCCACTCCATGGCATCCCAGATCAGATGTTAGGACAGATATTCTATATAGGGGTGTGCATTCGATTTATCGATTCGATTCTGACCCTTATTGATAATTACTTATCGATTATCGATTTGTATATATGATTATCGTTATCGTTTCAATAAGGTTTCGATTTTTTCGATTTTGATTTATCAATTTTTGGGGCTTATCGATTCGGTTATCGATTACACCAATAAGAAAATTCTGGATATATAATTATATACATATTAACAATAAATTACCCATCCATAGCTGTTTCAAATATCAAAGAAAATGAAACCAAGAAAGTAACCAGAATGGTAACTAATGTTGCAGAAGAAGAAGCAACATACACTGCAATTATTTGGAAGTCCAAGTGATTCCAAATAAATTGGTATTTACAAATAATAGCAACTTATCAAGAAGTTGAGCTATGAAGTGTCTTTCAAAGCTTCATCTAAACCCAAGGGAGACCTGTTCGGATCAATTCCATGGATAAATGGTAAATACAAAGTTCGAAGTCCATTCGTTGTAACCACATACTTATAAGGTGGCATTTCCAGCTAAGTCACGAGCTGATGATACAAAAATCCAAAAAGACAGAGCAATATCATAATAATTGTCCCCTCTATCCTTCATCTCCTTCACAAGCAAAGCAAATTTTACACAACATATGAGATTCAACACCAACTCTAGAGAAGAGAAAGGACTAGAAACAAATCAAACAATTACAAAGCAGACTACATTTAACGACATTCCTGCATTGTTTTGTTGAATCCTCTAGTGACCATACTTCTGAAATTTCCACTCACTATTATCTGAAATGAGGAAAAGAGTTCCAACAATTATGATACAGTTAACAAGACAACTAAACAGTGACAAACACAAAGTTGATAGCTACCTAATGGACACACTTGACGGGTTTTGAGCCAGCGACTGATGCAGTGGAAAAATAGTTTCTACCAAGCTTTAAACCTGAAAGAAATTAAGAACAATATTAAGAACTTTGTAATACATCACATTCTTTTACAATTTACAAGTATATTATTTAAAATGGATAACTTACATAGCAGCTAACAAACTCTAGCAAACATCGTCGGTGGAAGCTTCTTTTTCAAGATTAGTAAAATCTAATAAGAATATATATTAACAAGTCAAGAAATTAATATATTATTTAACTATCTTAAGCAATACAATAAAATTAATTAAAATATAAATACCTTCCTCGAGTGCCTCGAGAAAATCTAAATCTTCCTCAATATTTACAGGAAGTGATTCACTTCGAAGCCAATCTTGAAGGTACACTAGAGTTTCAATCAATTTAGGAGTTAATGAACTCCTAAATTGGTCAAGAATACGCCCTCCGGAACTAAATGCACTTTCAGATGCCACACTTGAAATAGGAATAGCAAGCACATCTCGAGCCATCTT
>ML289560.1:0-20777 GCA_005239495.1 Nicotiana undulata
TAATAAAGATTCACTTTTTAAGACAAGTTCAGCAAGAATAATAACCAAAGCGATCAAATCTAATACCGCCCCAGACGTAGCTGTCATGAGCATCTAAAACCGTAAATACAACGTGTAAAATATGACGTTGCTACTAATACTAGGGGTGGGCATAAAATCCGAAAAACCGAATTCCGAACCGAACCGAATTAATTCGGTATTTCGGGTTCGGTTATTTCGGTATTTTGGTCTAATTCGGTATTAATTTTTCGGTATTTCGGTTCGGTTTTCGGTATTACAATTTTAAAATTCGATATACCGAATATACCGAATATACCGATATTTTAAGTATATATTTTTTTGGACCATACCTATACTAACACACCTAGTGTCCAACCCAATGTAATTCCCATTTCCCGTCACCCCAAGCCCATCCCAATGTAATTCCTAGTTGGTACTTCTTGTGCATGTTCTAGACTGCTGTGAATCACAGTGAATGTGATGTAGCGTTTGTAGCGTTTATAGAGTTGTTTCTAAATGCAANTTCTACTCTATGTGCTCTTTTGGCGAAGGGTATAAAGAGGATATTTGCGTTGGTATTCATAAACCGAATACTTTACCGAAACCGTATCGAAACCGTACCGAACCAAAATAATAAATACCGAACCGTACCGAACTAATTTGGTACGGTATTTGGTATACACAATTGATAAACCGAATACTGAAATACCGAACCGAAATTCTTAAATACCGAACCGAAATACCGAATGCCCACCCCTAACTAATACAGGTCCAAAGGTACGAAAAGTCTATGAACTGGGAAAGGAAAGAAGGTAAGTTGTGGACGCTGAGCAGCAACCTCGATCCTTGATCAACTCCAATGCACGTGAGGAGTCAACTAGCGAGCTGGCCCGGTACCTGGATCTGCACACAGAGGTGTAGGGAGTAACATGAATACGCCAACTTAGTAAGTAACCAAAGTAACTAAGGACTTGAGTGTAGTGACGAGCATTTAAAAGTGATAATTTCATAAAACATGTGCCAGTGAAAACAAATAGAGTAAATCAAAAGTCTACATTTTTTCAAATACTTTGCAAACTCCAGTTTCCCCATTTAAACTTGCATAAAATATTAACTCAGCGTTTATTAAAGAAACTAAGTGTAAAATGAGTGAAAAACAATAATCTCACAATTTATAGCCTCTGGGGCACAATATCACTCATAAATAGAGCCTCTCAGTCGCTCGTGACTCCACTAGCACAGTCAAAGCTCACACTCAGAACTCTCACTCAACAGGTACCAAGAATACACATAATTGCTACGGCAGCCCGATCCAATACATACATATATACATACATACATACATACATACATACATATATATATATATATATATATAGCTGCGGCGTCCAGCCCGATCCATATAATAGTCGACTGCGCCCATTGGGGTGTACAGACTCCGAAGGGGTTCCTACAGCCCAAGCGCTATATTGCTGCGGCGTGAAGCCCGATCCATATAATATATATTCCCATACTCGGCTCTCGGCCTCACTCAGTCATCTTCAAAAGCCACTCGGGCAACTCATCTCAACTCACGGGACTCAGCCCAAAATACCTCTAAGAGTTTTTAAAATAGTGTGATAACATTGAAAATAGCAACAAATAGTAAACATGACTAAGTTCACAAATTTTCTATCAAGATAGTGTGAGAATAATGTAAAAATACCCCTGAGGGTCTAAACACGTCGGCACAAGACCCCAAACATGGCATACAACCCATAAATAAGTATAAGTCCCTAAAATACTGGATATCATAAGGTTTCAAATCAAATACGCGGCTTAATAGTCGCTACGGGACGAACCAAGTCACAATCCCTATCGGTGCACGCCCACACGCTTGTCACCTAGCATGTGTGTCACCTCATTTATCAAAACAATGCGAAATACTGGGGTTTCATACCCTCAGGTCAAGAGTTACAATCGTTACTTATCTCAAACCGGCCCGAAAAATACTCTGCGATGCTCTTGCCTCTCGAATCGGCCTCCGATTGCTCCAAATCTAACCAAAATCAGATTTACATTATCAATATATGCTAAGGGTCAAAACCCATTCGAAAATTATCAAAATTAACCGAAAATCCCGAAATTGACCAAATCTGACCCCCGAGCCCACGTCTCGGAACTCGATAAAAATCACATAACAAGAATCTTCATCCTCCCACGAGTCCATACATACCAAGAACATCAAAATCGAACCTCAAATGGCCCCTAAAATTCTCAATTAACGGTCTCTACTTACAAGCCCTAATTTCCCAATTTTCCACCCTAAATCTCATAGGTTTCATGCTTAAACAACTGAAAATCAACATAGAATCGAGTATTATGTTCAAAGACATTACCTCAATGCGTTTACACTTGAATCCATCTTCAAAATCCCTCAAAAAGCTCCAAACACATCTTCAAAAATGGTGGAAATAAGAAAGATTCGCGAAGGAGCCTTTTTATACATTTTGCCCAGCTTTTTCGCACCTGCGGGGCCGCACCTGCGGTCCTAACGCCGCATCTGCGCAACTCACCAACTTCCGCACTGTGCCCCAGGACTCGCACATTAAGGCTCGTAGGTGCGGTCAAATCCTCCGCTACTGCGACATTTTCCGCATCTGCGGTTTTCCCTCGCATCCGTGATAAATGCACCTGCGGTCTCCATTCCGCAGGTGCGGTCATATCAGAAACATCAGCTTCAGTTGCAAAACAGGCGCGTTTTATGTCACTCCAAAACAGCCTGCGCGGCAACCAAGTCTCGCACTTGACTTCAGCCTGCTCCAACACTCGGCAAAAATTACAGCAACTTTGGATTTAGATAATTTCATGAAGCTTCAACTTAGTAAGTTTAGATACTGATTTATGCAACGAAAATATGAATAAGGCAACAGAAATTAAAGTGAACACAAGGAACAATATACAGGAAAATTCTTTCCCAACTTTGTATTTAACTCGAGCATACAATAAAACTCAACTCAAGGTACATCTCTGTACAAAAGAAGATCACTCTTGACCTTCAGAAAACTACTCTTAACCTTAAACTTTTTCACTCTTGAAAACAACCTTAGGACTCTTTCCTAACTCAATGTGTGCACTTTCACACGTTTTTCTTACATCCTCCAAAGCATAAGTAATGCTGCCCATTTATAACATTTTGGGACATCCGAGTTTGCCCACTTTTTAGGCTTAGACACTTGCCCACTCAGCCCACTACTTTAGTCTAGTGTAGTCGACAACCCCCAACTACTAGGATCATGTAAATCATGCTAAAGAATAGTGGGATCATGTCCTAAAAAACGTGCAAGACTTCTGCCTGCATTTTAGCAAATCTCAACTGCTGCCCATGTGCACAACTTGTGCCGGTAACCGCTTTTGACTTGGTCAATCTGAAGCTTGCTGCCCAATTTCGTGCCTTGTCCTTATTCAAGCGCCAATGCCTTGTACTCAGCTACATTGTAGCAACAATTTTCCCATGCCATTGCCCACGAACTTGGCCCGTTTGCCGCAACTCAATGCCATGCCAAATCTGCTCTCACATTGCCTTCCCGTTGCACTTTGGCCTGCCTTTGTCACTTGGTTTTTGCCTATCCTTGGCATCAGTGCTTCATGCCTTGATGCCTTTTCCATGATCAAGTGTCACTATTAGCCCGCAACCTGTTGTCAAGCCCTTGTCAAGTTGCCTCGCCTCTGTCAACGCCTTTGCCATCACTTGCCCATTTCTCTTTTTAGCTTTGATGTTGCTCATACACCTTAGCTTGACAACACTCTCGTCGCCCCATGATAACACTCTTTTTGTCAAGTCGAGCTCAATTGGTGGAGGTCTACCAAACCACCCACACCCTTTGAAACTCGACGTCCTCGTCGAGGTTAGCTCAATTTATGAGTCCTAAGGGGTTGACAAGCAACGCCCCTTGACCCCCTTTCTCATCATCCACAATTGCATTCATTCCAGCCACTTTTTTGTCGCTGGTCATTGCCTCTAATGCAGCCCTCTTATCCGCAACAGTCATAGCATTCAACACTGCCTTCCTTGGGTAGTCCCTTGCTCGGTGTGGCCCATCACAAATGTAGCAGCCACTAAATTTTCTGCCCTGCTCCTTGCATTTTGAAGTTCCAGCCTCTTGCTTTCCTTCCCCCTTGTCTTCATTAGCATTGTTATTTTCACATTCTTCCACTCATTTGCCTTGTCTTTCCTCCCCTCATTAGACTTTGAAGCAGAAGTCTCCTCACCTAGGTAAAAATCACCCAATGCATCCGCCGTAACCACAACACTTGCGAGGTTTTGAATATTCTGCCTTCGCAACTCAAGTTGTGCCCATTGTTCCAGCCCGCTCATGAAGTTGTGCAACTTGTCTTTTTCTGACATAATGCTGATGCTCAACATCAAAGAAGTGAATTCTTCGACATATGCTATAACTGATCCGGTTTTCCTCAACTTTTTCAGTTTGTCCCTAGCAATCCAAGATGTATTGCTAGGAAGAAATTGATCCTTCAATTCCTTTTTAAGCCACTCCCACGACTCAATCTTTGGTCTGCCCAAACTTTCATCTTCACCCACACAAGTGTGCCACCATAACTTAGCATCATCACTCAAATACATGCTAGTCAAGGTTACTTTATCTTCCTGATCTTGCACACGAATAACATGAAATTACTTCTCCATATCCCAAAGAAAATTCTCCAATTCACGTGCACTCCTTGCACCACCAAATGCCTTAGGTTCCGAGATTTTTACCTTGAGACGATCAACACCACGTTGAGGAGCATCCTCGCCCACAACACGTCACAACACCACTGTCTCGTACCTTAGATCTGCAGTCTCTTGACTTAGCTTTGCTAATTCTGCCTCAAGGTAGGCAAGCCTTGTCACGAGAGTCTGCATTTCTTCACCTTCCGGGTCATTTCCAACCAATGCCTCTAGTTTTGTTAGCCTTTCTCGCAGTTCGTTGTTACCACTGGCCATGTTCTCAAACAAGACCACGAAATCTTCCACTACCCGTCGTGTCTCCATAACGAACCTGCTCCGCTCTGATACCAGTTGTCACATGCGCGTTTTATGTCACTCCAAAACATCCTGTGCAGCAGCAAAGTCTCGCACTTGACTTCAGCCTGCTCCTACACTCGGCCAAAATTACAGCAACTTTGGACTTAGATAATTTTAGGCAGCTTCAACGTAGTAAGTTTAGATACTGATTTAGGCAACGAAAATATGAATAAGGCAACAGAAATTAAAAACACAAAGAACAATATACAGGAAAATTCTTTCCCAACTTTGTATTTAACTCGAGCATACAATAAAACTCAACTCAAGGTACATCCGTGTACATAAGAAGATCACTCTTGACCCTCACAAAACTACTCTTAGCCTTAAACGTTTTCACTCTTGAAAACAGCCTTAAGACTCTTTCCTAACTCAATGTGTACACTTTCACACGTTTTTCTTACATCCTCAAAAGCATAAGTAATGCTGCCCATTTATAACATTTTGGGACATCCGAGTTTGCCCACTTTTTAGGCTTAGACACTTGCCAACTCAGCCCACTACTTTAGCCTAGTGTAGTCGACAACCCCCAACTACTAGGATCATGTAAATCATGCTAAAGAATAGTGGGATCATGTCCCAAAAAACGTGCAAGACTTCTGCCTGCATTTTAGCAAATCTCAACTGCTGCCCATGTGCACAGCATGTGCCGGTAACCGCTTTTGACTTGGTCAATCTGAAGCTTGCTGCCCAATTTCGTGCCTTGTCCTTATTCAGGCGCCAATGCCTTGTACTCAGCTACATTGTAGCAACAATTTTCCCATGCCATTGCCCACGAACTTGGCCCATTTGCCGCAACTCAATGCCATGCCAAATCTGCCTGCACACTGCCTTCCCGTTGCACTTGGCCTGCCTTTGTCACTTCTTTTTTTCCTTGCCTTGGCATCAGTGCTTCATGACTTGATGCCTTCTCCATGATCAAGTGTCACTCTTAGCCCGCAACTCGTTGTCAAGCCCTTGCCAAGTTGTCTTGCCTTCGTTAAAGCCTTGACCATCACTTGCTCGTTTCCTCTTTTAGCTTTGGTGTTGCTCATGCACCTTAGCTTGGCAACACTCTTGCTGCCCCATGACAACACTCTTGTTGTCAAGTCGAGCTCAATTGGCGGAGGTCTAACACCTACCAACTTAATTAAGTTGTTCAAGTTTTAACGTTCAGACAACATCTAATCATTTATTGTTCAATAACCATGTCATCAAAATAGGCGGATTGTTTATCAACTTGAGTTTATAATTTTCCCCTTAAATTTTTTTATCACTCATTACAAACATATTTTAATATTATCAATATCATTTTAAAATGTCTTTATTGATAGATATGGGCTGCACGTGGAGCACACGTGTCCAACACTAGTATATATATATATATATATATACTAGTGTTGGACACGTGTGCTCCACGTGCAGCCCATATCTATCAATAAAGACATTTTAAAATGATATTGATAATATTAAAATATGTTTGTAATGAGTGATAAAAAAATTTAAGGGGAAAATTATAAACTCAAGTTGATAAACAATCCGCCTATTTTGATGANATTTAAAACTTGATTAGTCAAATAAAATGTCATTAATATTATCATCTGAGTGATATAACTTGTTGATGGACCAACCTTAGCTTTTTCTATTTTACTTTGATTCCGCATTCACACCTAAACCTCGATCTAATTCCAATAATCAAGATTTTCAATAGAGTGTCAAGTCTTTCCATGTTTTGGACTAAATGAGGAAGAATATACTACTTAACTAGTACTTGTACTAGGGTTTGTGGTCTATGTGTGTGTGTCTCCGTATATAATACATGTGACCTTTAGATTATGTTTTTAGTTATTAAGTAGTAGTACTAATTATTTTATGCACTTGTACAAAGTACAAACTACATACGATCAGGCGCAATTTTCTGTAATTGTCATCGCCTACGGTTGATTAATCAAGAAAAAAACAACTAGAAACAAGAGACCTCTATGGCTTGTTTAGTTGTAAATCTGATTCTTTAACAGTCTTCAGTTCCCATTAATACAATAGATCGAAGCTATTAATCTCGATGTAGGAATTAGGATGACAAGGCTGCAGCCTTCCCTATAGAGGCTTTTCTAAAAGGAAAGACAAGAAAATATTCCTAACTTCCCAAACTCAGTTCTCATTGTTTGCTCCAAATTATGGAACTAATTAATTAATATGCATGCTTTAAAGTAACAATTTAACAATAAGAATTTTTCCCTCTAAATGAACTCTTCATGGTTTCTAATAGTTAAGTGTGTAACTAGAATTTGTTTGAGATTAATTAAAGAGTAATTATAAGGCTGGATACATACGAAGACACTTAAAGTTGGCACGATTATTCATTTAGACACCTAAAGTTAAGGGTGTTCCTATTGAACACTTATACTACCCGAAACTTATTCCAATTAAGCACTTCTTTGACAATCTGCCGAACTTACAAAGTTTGTGCAATGCACTCGCTGCTGACGTGGAAAATGACGAATAAAAAAATGGCATATATTATTTTGAGTAAAAAAAAAGGAAAAACTATGGTGTTCTTCACTATTTTCATGTGTGTTCTTGTTCCAAGCACGATTTTAATCCAAATGTTTAAGAGAAACTCCTCCAAATTTGTTATAATTTCAGCTAAAGATTTCCCACGACAACCCAAAGACAACCCCAATATTAATTTTCCAAACTTTCATCAAATCAAGTAACCCATTTTAAACCTTTAAGCTTTTTAAAGACCCCATTAATGATGTTTCGATTTGAAATGAAGAACTCAGACTCATTTCAAATTTAATCAATAAGGAAGGGGGGGTGCTCCTGGATAAGAGTGACGACTGGAGATGGGTGGAGTGAAGAGAAGGGTTCGGCCATGGGGGTTAGAGAGGAGGGTGGCGGAGGATTTGGTGGTGAGGAGAGGAAGCTTGGCAGCGACTGGTGGTGGAGAGAAAGAAGAAAAAGAAGAAGAAGGCGGAAATAAATCAATGGTGGAGGCACAATAATGGTGAAAGTGGAGGAAGCAATGGTGGAAATGGTGGTGGAGAGAAAGAAGAAGAAGAAGAAGGAAATAAAAAAGAAAAAATCTGTTTTTTGGGTCTTCACGCGCCCATATAGGGTGAAACTCACTTTATGTGCCAACTCAGCAAAAAGTGCTTTCTGGTAGTATAAGTGTTCAATAGAAACACCTTTGAGTTTAGGTGTTTAAATGAATAATCGTGTCAACTTTAAGTATCTCCGTATATATTCAGCCTAATTATAATGTTGTTTCTCTAAATGTAGCTTCAGAATATATATATATATAACTTGAGAACAATTTCGTTCTGACATGTCTCATATCTCATTTTTTCGGTGTGAAAAGGATTAAAGCGAGTAAATCTTATGAGATCACATTAATTAATCTCAGAATCTGTACCTTTTCTTGAGGATAATGAGAGTAGGCCAGGGGACCATGCTATGTAAAACTTTATTAATTAAATAAAGACTAGACACAGCCAAAACTAATAACTTAATGCATGGGGATCACCTTGGTTTTGGCTAACGTTAACTTACCATGTCACTTTATAATATATGTCAGCCAACGTTTAATACAATGTAATCTGATCTTTGAAATGTGAATTCAAAGTCACTGCGGGCACATCTGATTAAAGAAAAGAAGTGAATTGAAAAAGAAAATCAGAACAAGAGTTTCCACTAAGTTGTACTCTTTGGTGACTACACAAAAGTGTGAATAATTAAGCTCATCAAACACTTTAAGAACCTCTTCCTTTCGAACACTGGGCCATACCATGACAAAATCACTCTCATTATATCAAAGCAAAAGTAGTTTTGTCTGACTCATGATGATGTGGAAAGACCACATGAGTTCAAGACTTGTAGCTACGGAAAGACCTCTCACCAATATAAAGTGCACTAAGCTCAACGGGGTCCGAGTAATTATCGGATCACAAGAGTCTATTATACACCGCTTTATTCTGTATTTTTGCAAGAGATTATTTTCACGGCTTAAACCTATGACCTCTTGGTCACCCGACAACAACTTTACCAATAACGTCAAGGCTCCCTTCACCTCACCTCTGACCAATATATTTGATACTTTACGGCCTAATACTAATGTCAACAAAATACACACAATTATAAAATCGATTATATGAATTCTCACGGTTCACACGTTGCTTCATTTAAATTACTTTTTCCGGTCTAAAATAAGTGATTCTTTTGGATGTTTTCACACAGATTAAAAAATTCACCTTTTAACATTAATTAGCAATGAAATTGACCATATTAACTTTTACTATATCTCACATAAATACTCCTAACACATATTCCAACATTATTTACTCCAAGGACAATATAAGAAAAAAATAATTAATTCATTCTTGAAATCTAGAAAAATCGCTTATTTTGGACGGGAGTGAGTATAGTATTGTGGAACTCCAGGATGCTCAAGTCCCCTGCAAATTGTTAACTATTTTTAGGTGTGAATCAGGTTCTGGTTTTAGTGGGGGGTCGAATTTGGTGTAGCCTAGACATTAGACCTTTCGGTTTTCATATTTTTGGACTTTTGGCTTCTTCATTTCCTATAAAAGCTCATCCACACTCATCTGTTTTTAGTCTACCCAAACTTCCCCCTTCTCTATATAGACTCTAAATTACTATAAACCTTTACCTGGTCATTGTTTTGTTCACTTTAGATCACTCAAATTGTTTACCTCTCAACTGTTAGTTTTAGAAAATTAAGATCCTTTCTTTGCAAAATCTCAACAAGTATATAGTGACATTTGGTGGCATTTTCACTTGTCTTTCCTTTTAATTCCAAACTGAAAGTCAGTTTTGAACAGTTTTTCCCAGAAGATGATTGTGTTGTCCCAGGGGTGCATTTTATGGAAAATTATTACAATTCTTGAGACAAAGTGTAGTGTAGCCAAAAGTTTTTATTTTTGGATATTTCAAATTTTCAATAGGTACAGTTGGGACACTTAGCTAAAATTCACATTGCTTCTAACTTCTGTTGAAGTTTCTGCCTGGTCAATTCTAGCTAGTTTTATAAGAAGATTTTGTGTGTAGTTAGGACAATTAATATTATGGGAGGAACATCACTACCTCCAGGATTTCGTTTCCATCCAACTGATGAGGAATTAGTTGGATATTACCTGAAAAGGAAAACTGATGAACTTGAGATTGAGTTGGAGGTCATTCCAGTAATAGACTTGTACAAATTTGACCCATGGGAGCTTCCAGGTATATATATATACATTCTTGATCAGCATGAGAACCATTTTTTTGATGAATTACAAATCATATATATGGTCTTAGACATATTTCTGAGAAATAGTGTATTTGAAATGAGTTGATACTGGAAAGTTGTTGCTTTATAGCTTATCTAATCTTTTTGCCTTGTCACAAGATGAAATGATCTCTGGGGCATCTCTCTTTTCACACTTAAAAGATAGTTATTATATGTATATTCAAACCCTAGCCAAATATCAAAAAGAAAAACATGTCTAAAGCATCAGAAGTTTCTTGTTTTAGTTGGTTCATAAAATGCTTATTCTGATATCATGTCTTTGAGATGCAGCGAAATCTTTCTTGCCAAAGCGTGACATGGAGTGGTATTTCTTCTGTCCTCGGGACAAGAAGTACCCGAATGGCTCGAGAACTAATCGAGCCACAAAATGTGGATACTGGAAAGCCACAGGGAAAGACAGGAAAGTTGTGTGTAAGCCTGCAGTTGTTGGATACCGAAAGACACTAGTATTCTATCGCGGAAGAGCTCCTCTAGGGGATAGAACTGATTGGGTGATGCATGAATATCGTCTATGTGATGATGTTTCACAAGTCACTCCAAGTTTCCAGGTAACTTTGGTAAATTAGAATGTTAAGTTCTTCATTGTTCATTCTCTTCTTATTACCCTTCCTGAACTGAGGGTCTATGGGAAACATCCTCTCTACCTGTTAGGTAAGGATGTCTGCGTACAAACTACCCTCCCCCGACCCCATGGCGGGAACATACTGGGTTTGTTGTTGTTGTTGTAATTTTTTTTTTTTGACGAAAGTTGTAATAAGTTCTTCAACTTCATGAAAACCTGCAAGAAATTGATCATGATATAAGTACTATTTAATTATCTTCAGGGGCCTTTTGTTCTTTGTCGTGTCATTAAGAGAAAGGACATTTCATCGAAGACAAGTGGTGTTCGTGGAGAAACAACATCTAAACAGGATGAATGCAGTTCTAGCAATGAAGCTTTTACCTCAAATGAACCCCTTGTCCTTTCTGATGACATGCCAAGTACTCAAACTACATACACGTGCAACGACAGCAACTATTCAACTCCTATCAATTCTCCTTATCAGACAACACAAATAGGAGAGTGCGAGTCTGCAATGGGAACAAATGCTGCAAACCTCTGGATGTCCCAGAATATGATTCTTGATCCTGCAAAGGTTAATGTTGTTCTATTTTCTATGCATTCACTCCTCTTTCCACTCTGGTTGTTTGTATGAACTTTGTACTAATGTTTTGGTTGCTTTGATGTAGGAATGTCCTTCCGGACAAAGTATATGTGAAAATTATCCGTTGTATGACTTCCCAAACTCGACTTCATGGCAGCCAAATAATCAATATGACTTCACATCAAGTTCATCTTTCCCGAATTTTAGAGGGGACGTTGAACTTTCTGGTGATCTCAGTGGCTATGGCTTTGCACCTCCCTTCTCAGATGATGGAAGCTACATGGAATTCTATCGCAATGAGGATATTTCGTATAAAGGTTATAACCAGAACAACTTATTCGGAAATCCAGATCTCCTCTGACAAACATTGGGGTGAAATAGGGGTAGGATTTTTTCTCTCTTTAATGCAGGGAAATAAGCTTGAAATCAAGCTCCAATATGCAGACAGAGTAGCGAAAATGGGATATTGGAAAAACATAATGGTGTATGGTGATATTTTAAGTAGTATAATGTAAGAATATATCAAGAAAAGCTCGATGCAGCTCCATGTGTTTATATTTTGTCATTGCAGTCTGAGATACCCAGTGATGATCAATTTTAACGATCCCATTGGGATATAGTCAAGTTAGTAGCTGAACTTCTGTTCAAGTATACAAGCCCCTTTCCACTTCTGATCATTTCCATGTATGAAATTGTTGTCAAGCATCAAAACTGAGCAAAAATATGTGTAAAAAAATATGGATGAATGTTTTTTTCGCAGTTCAAACATCCAGTTATCAATCAGAATGGAGCCAAAAATGCCTGGACCATATGGCTTTGCCCACTCTAAATATTCCAATTTTCAGAATTTTCTTGTACCAGAAATGCCAAAGCAGCTTCACAAAGTCGAATATGTACTTGTATTAATTTATTACAGGGCTGCTGTTCATCAGCAGACCTCCTTATTTACCAACTATTGATTCCTCTATTCAGCAACTATTGGTTGCTTTTAACAAAGTTTTTGAACTGTTTCAACACATGCGACCAAGATTTAAAGAACAAACATTGTTTGAACTTTGAAGTTGTAAAAGAGTGAGGTGCCCTGTTGATAATTGGATAGCTAATTAGTCAAATGCAGCCTGAAATTCATATGCACAGCCTGCTATTCTAGTTTGATTATGGACTTGATAGCTTCCCAATAGTCTATTCATGATCAAAAGAAATGTGTGGCCCATAAAAGTGAGAATCAAACATTTGCTGCTTTTAAGTTTCCTTGAACTCAATACTAATTAGTAAGAAATGTGTGGCCCCTTTATCACTTGGCAAATAATCCTACAATAAAACCAGATACCCTTTCTGGACTTATCTATGCTTTTCCTTTCATGTACTCCTCTTGGCCTGTGCTTTCTTTGGCTTATTGAGAAATGCTGACATGCAGGTGGCAATATCATTAGTTACAGGTAATGGGAAACATCTCTATCATTAGTAAACCAGATACTTAACAAGCCAAGAAAGTAGCTATTGACTGTAGCTGCTAGCTCACAGCAGGGGTGAATAACACATAGCACAGCCCCAACACCCTTTATCCCAAAAAAAAAATCAGTAATATTTATGTATATATATTATTAAAATATAAATGTACCAGATGTATATAAATTGAGTCAATATAAGCTAGCAATTTGAGGACTACAAAATACAACAACTTCATCAAGTTCAGCCTTGGATTCATCTCCAAACAATGACTCTTTACCATCTGGCCTTTTAGCATAAGAAAGTCCCAATCTTGATTTAGCTTGCCTTAAATCACCAACCCCAGAATTAGTATCAGGACCTGCAAATCCACCCATGACAGGAGCTAATGGAGGTCCAATTAGCAATCCATCAGCACCAAACTGTGGCCCACCTCTAGCATAATCAAAAAGAGCAGCACCACTTCCCCCTACTTTAGGCAAGATTATTGGTTGTTGTTCATCTTCAGCCCAGTAAAACAGAAATGCATCAAAAGTGTCATAATAATCATCTGTACTTCTGTAACCTTCTGGATTAAATGCTCCAAACTTAAAGGCCTTTGTTGTGTAGCCAATAATCACACATGGTCCTTTGAAATCACTGTTGTTGTGAAATTCAGTTGCACTAAATCCATCCACTGATGCCTTATAGCAGCACTTCAGTTCCCTTCCTGTGTAATTATCATCAGAGAAGCAAAAAATAAAGAATATCCTTAATAACTGCATAGGCGGACCCAGGATTTGAAGGTCGCCGGTGCACTTTTTGATTCAATAAAAAATCTGCTTTGTTAATAGGGTGCCCACTACTAATATATCACTATTTTCTAATGACATATACACGTATATATAGAATTTTTGCCGAATTATACGGGTGTCGTGACCCCTCTACATAGTTCCACCTTTGTAAACGAGGTAGGGGTAAGGTATGTATACGCACTACCCTCCCAAGACCCCACATGAGTAATTACACTAAAACTCACTTGTGCAATTATACTAGGCTTGTTGTCGTTGTTGTAAACAAAAAATAAAGAATTTATACATGAACACGTGTAGAGCCAAATCTAGGGTCTCTAAATTCTGGATCTTCAGTTCAACTAAGGTTTTCTTTTTGGAATTCTTGATATGAATTATATGGAGATTGGAGAAAGAATGAAAGAAATATACCTTTTAAGAATGTTTTGCTGACAAGGGAAGGAGAGAAAGGAAGATCAAGATCATGGTATCTAACCTGTGGCTTATCATCAGTCTTTTTATTACCAAAATCCCAATTAAATAAACTCCGCGGAGAACATTGATAATAAGGACTGGGAATTGAATTTAGTATTGCTATGGAGCAAGTCATTTGAAGATGGCTGATGCAGATTGAGCACTCTCCTTCGCTTACTTCTATTTGGCGCTTTTCTCTTCATACAAAACCTTATCCGTTTTATATGGAGAGCCATCTATATCAAATTTGAAACTTTTTTCCTCTAAGCTATTTAGGATTTATCTTATATACATCCACAACATACAATTTTATAGGGAAAATTACGCCCCTTGTCACTTGGCCCCATAATCCATCCGAAAATGGCACATGTTTGAAACCATTATCCATTGTAGCCCAGGTTGTACATAATCTGAAAATTACTTTTTACCAGTTAGCCCACCCCTTTTTCGTCCTCCTTCTTCTTCCCGTGTCACGCCTTTTCACTCCAAAATTTCTCTACCATTGTTATTCTCCTTCAATGCTTCTTCCAGATTCAAAACCGATAATCACCATTTTGACGAAGAAGAAAACTAATTTGCAAGAGATTTGGAGTCATACCAAGATCACTTCCTCCGTTGAAATGGCGAGAAATGTGTTTATTGGCATACGCTAAAGAGGTTCACTTATTAGGTTATTGGATCATCAAACTAGAAAGAAGGTGTCAACATTGTCTCGGCCTTATCCTCATTCCACATGTAATCTTAATCCCAATGGTTAACTAAAAGTTTGAAAAATAAAAGACACCGTTAAAGGTGGTTGAAAGATCCGATTTCTGAAATTGGGTTTTCTGATTTGTTAGTTGTTTGGAATGGGTGTTGTCCCAATTGATTGAAACCATCAAACGAAGTTCAAAACCGAAATTTTCAAGTGATTTGGAGTGATTTAAGCTGGATTTGAGTTAAATTCAGATGATGCCCAAGGAAGAAGAAGAAGAACATGTGAAGCATAATAGTGTATAAACACCTCTTATACACTATTGTATACAAGGTTGATACATTATTTACAGGTATTTGGCGAATTTCTCGCATTTTCTTGTTGTTCTTCTTCTTCTCATTCTTCTTATACACATATATACATAGTGTATCACGAACATTTTCACTACTGTGATTATACATCTTTATTCACTTTTATACACTATTATACAACTATATACATAATGTATCCCTTTGTATAAAAGTGTATAACGTTGTATAAAAGTGTATAAGCATCTCTGACGAACTTTTTGTACGATTTTCACTTACAATTCTTGTATAAAACTAGTCCAAATCTCCAACAAATAACTTCAAACTTTGTATACAACCTACTTAGACTATTTCTAGTAAGTTCAAACAATACCCATTCCAAATTTCTCACAAAATCATATTCGAAATTTAACAAGATTAACATTAAAGGAGTTGAGATTTTAGGTTTCTCGTGTTTGTTTTTGCGTTTTGTAGTTGTAATAGGTGTGTATAAACTTGAGGAAAAAAGAACATAAAAACTCATGGATATTTTACGCCTGAAGATATACAAAATCATAGAAATTAAAAAAATAAAAATTGGAGAAGTATTGGTTATGGGAGAAGGCACGAGTGAGTGTTGACTGAGCGTCTCGATCAATGGTTACACTAAAAATGGGGAACCGATTCGTTTTCATTTTTGTTTGCATATAATTCTTTTGTATTAATTAATTATGGGGAAAAAATGAGGAGAGAACTACAATAGGGGTAGGTAGGTGGCGAAAAGAGATAAGGTTGTTATAGTTAGATGGAATGAGAAAAATAAAGATCTTATTGATATTTGGCTACATATTTGCAAACTTATAACTGAGCTAAAATAGTGCAAGGTTAACTTATGGAGTGCATTATTCTGTAATATTGTTAATTTTTTTATATTGTGTATATAATATGTGATAATAATGTAGTTTAATACTATGTCGTAACATAGAATCGATATGTACAAGAAAAGAAAGTTGACAATTAGATAATTTCATTTGCGATGATTAAGAAAAGAAAGGTGCCGATGATTCTATAGAAACGTATATATGAATGTTTTGAGCACTGTAATCTGTAATTTAGATTATCGATATTGGTAATGGTAATTAAATACTAATTATATCCATTCCTCCACAACTTAATGAAATTTTGTCTATTTTTATGTAAACTGCAAATATATGTGGTTATTTTGTTTGGAACTAACAATAGGGGTCCTTAGCTCAGTGGCAGAGCATTTGACTGCAGATCAAGAGGTCACCGGTTCGAACCCGGTAGGGCCCTTTTTCTCTGTTATATTTTTAAAGCCCAAACTTTATTCATCCTTCATTTTATTTTCTTTTTGTCAGAATTCCTGTGGAAGACTAGGAAATTAGGATTTCCATCGTCGAAGTTCAGTATATAGTCAATATTAGTAAAGCGCATCTATACATTTTTTTTTCTCTTCTTTAATGTTTTGGCTTCTCCATTATATTATGATCCTCCAGACAATGTCGCGCGCGCAGATTGTGATGCCTGAAACAAAGTTGCTGTCAACGGACCTGTTTCTACCTTTGTAGAAAACTAAGTCCTTTTCTCTGTAAATATAGAGTAAATTTATTTCATGTACTTTCATTATGTTTCTCTAGCGTAGTTTAGTCTACTCATGTAACTTGGGTTTATTTTTTTTTAAGCATTATTAGAGGGTATCAAGCATTCAAAACTTTCTAGCAAGCAATTCTCTGTACTGGTGTCTCTACCCCTCGACACCGCGTTGCCTTCATTTTGTAATAGCTTTCATTATTGCAATCCAGCTTTCATTTCAAATCTCATTACTGTTCTCTCAATTGTTGGCATTGGTTTTTCCACACGGCACTGACAATCTAGTCTAGCGTGTGGCGGAGACCTCATTTGGCGGACAGTAACCACCCTGACATCGGTTGCTTAGCCTTACGTCGCCCTTCCAAAGAATCTCAGGAAGGCGCCGCGTAACAGTTGGTATCAGAGCCTAGGCTCGACATCGGACGAGGGAACGTACTGGCGTCACCACCATTTCTGACCATGGTGAATCATGGGGACCGCATTGCGGCCCTTGAGGAGACGGTTGACGTACTACGACCCATTGTAGATACGGTGCCGAAACTAAAAACCAACCTACTGCAAAGGTTGGACGACCTGGACCGCAGGATGGCCCAGGCTGAAGTTGACATCGGAAACATGAGCCGCGACTCTGAAGGAGACCGGCAAACAACAACTACTGAGGCAGCCAAAAATTTTGATAAATTCGAGGGCCTCCAACAGGAGCGCGCCGAGAATTTGGCCCACAGGGCACAAGACTCAGACAAGATGACTGCCATGCAGCAAACTATCGACAACTTGACAGGCTAGCTCAACGTTGTCAATGCTGCTCTACAAGGCTTGCTTCGAGGCGGTGAAAATCAAATCGGGGCGCTGTGAACCCCGCTCCCTTGGCACAGAAGCTGAAAATTCCTGAGCCAAAGCCATACAGTGGGGCTAGCAATGCCAAAGAAGTGGAAAATTTCATTTTCGACATCGAGCAGTATTTCGATGCCGTGGGAGGCCTAGAAGAAGCTAAGAAGGTAGCAAATGCTGCCATGTATCTTCAGGGTGATGTTAAGCTCTAGTGGCGAGTGAAGTACGAAGCCCTCCGGGCCGGTGAAGATGCTTTGGAGACATGGGCGGAGCTGAAGGCTGCCATACGCCTACAGTTCTTTCCTGAAAATGTTGAGTACAATGCAAGGAGGAAACTACGGGAGCTCCGCCAGACCAAATCAGTGCGGGACTACGTGCGAGAATTCTCTGCACTCATGCTAAACATTCGCGACATGGGGGACAAGGACAAACTCTTCACTTTCCTGGAAGGGTTAAAACCTTATGCCCGCATAGAGCTGCAAAGACAAAGGGTGGATACCCTTCCCAAGGCAATCCAAGCAGCGGAATGCCTTGGGGACTACCAGATGGAGACTCGGAAGGATAGGCCGCAGCCGCTTGTCCGAGCGGGTTACAAAGGAGGCCAACCTACCAATGGTGGCCCTAGCAGAAATGGGGGAGACCAGAGTGCAGGAAAAGCTAAGGCTCCCTCCTTAGGCAGCAACAACGTTGCATCAAACAGCAATGACCGGGGAAGAAAGCCACCCTCAGGGTGCCGTCATTGCGGCGGGCCTCATTGGAATAATGAGTGCCCACATGCACAGATGAATGCCCATCAAGCTTATGATGATGGGACAAATGATGAAGAAGATGAGGATGAACAAACCGAAGCAGTCGGTGCGTTCAACGCCATTGTGGGTTCTGTTTCTAAGGTGTTAGCGGGAACCGGTGCTGGTATCCGCAAGAAGAAGGATCCTCGCCCAGTCGCCAAGAAGGGGGCCAAGAAGACGAATAAAAGAACTCCTCCTAAGCAAGAGAGGACCTTGATTTTCGTTGAACTGAGGGTAAACGGCAAACCCATTCGGGAGATGATAGATACAGGTGCTACTCACAACTACTTGGCCTCAACTCAGGTGGAGCGTCTTGGGTTAGTTGTGGGAAAAGGGCCGGGGTCATGTCAAGGCTATTAACTCACCCCCTCAACCAGTGGGTGGAGTAGCCAAATAAGTACCGGTGAAGATGGGGCCTTATGAAGGAAAGTTCACCTTGCGCGTGGTAATCATAGACGACTTCGAGCTGATAGTGGGACTGGAATTCTTGAGGCAGACCAACACCATGCCCGTACCATATGCGGACATGCTTCTGATGATGGGATTAAACGGGGCCACACCCTGTACTATTTCGTGCATATCCATGAAGATAGCCGCCGAGAACATCTCGGCCTTGCAGTTAAAAAAGGAAGTCAAGAGACAGGAACCTACATTTCTGGCTACCCTATGCATTGAAGAGGTAGAACGTTCATCGGGTCCACTTCCTACACTCGTAAAGGAGCTACTACTAGAATTTGAAGATGTCATGCCACAGGAAATGCCGAAGCGACTTCCGCCTAGGCGCACTGTGGACCATGAGATTGAGTTGGTGCTGGGTGCGAAGCCACCTGCCCGGGCGCCTTACAGAATGTCACAACCCGAACTCACCGAGCTTCGGAGACAATTGACGGAAATGCTAGACACAGGGATCATTGTACCCTCCAAGTCCCCACATGGGTCCCCTGTGCTTTTCCAGAAGAAACATGATGGTAGTCTACGCCTCTGCGTGGATTATCGGACGCTGAACAAGATTACTGTGAAGAACAAGTACCCTATTCCACTCATGGCAGACTTGTTCTACAGATTGGGGAGTGATGCGGTGTTCACAAAAATTGACCTGAAGACAGGGTATTGGCAAGTCCGAATTACGGTGGGCGATGAACACAAGACGACCTGTGTGACAAGATATGGGTCGTTCGACTTCCTAGTTATGCCGTTCGGCTTAACTAACGCTCCAGCCACATTTTGCACCCTGATGAACCAGGTCTTCCGAGAGTATATTGATGAATTTGTGGTGGTCTATTTGGATGATATTGTGGTCTATAGCCAGACACTAGAAGAACACCTGGAGCACTTGCGGAAGGTCCTAGCCCAGTTGTGGGAGCATGAGTTGTACACAAAGCTATCCAAGTGCTCCTTTGCCCAGAAACAGATCAACTTCCTCGGGCATGTCATTGAGGAAGGGCGGATCAAGATGGACCAGCAAAAGATCCAAGCCATTACAAATTGGCCACGCCCTGAGGGCATTCCTTGGCCTATGCAATTTCTATCGGCGATTTGTGAAGAACTACTCTTTGTGAAGAACTACTCCCTCATTGCAGTACCATTAACTGAACTCCTCAAGAAGGCCACGCCTTGGGACTGGGGTCCGAGGCGAGTGGAGGCCTTCAACACATTAAAAGCGGCTATGTCTAGTAGCCCTGTCTTGGCCCTTCCTGATTTGGCCAAGCCATTCGAGGTGCAAACAGATGCTTCCGATTATGCTCAAGGCGAGGTCTTACTACAAGACGGGCATCCCGTAGCATATGAGAGCCGGAAGCTGAAGGATGCAGAACGGCGCTATACCGCCCACGAGAAGGAATTATTGGCTGTCGTCCATTGCTTACGCCTTTGGAGGCATTATCTTCTTGGATCACCGTTCGTGGTCAAGACAGACAACACAGCTGTTAGTCATTTCATGACCCAGCCGAAGCTGAATGGCCGACAAGCCCGATGGCAGGAACTCCTAGCAGAATTCAACTTCAACCTGGAGTATCGAAGTGGGAAGACTAATCATGTGGCTGATGCTCTCAGTCGCAGAGCAGACCTAGCATCAGTGTGCCTACTCGCCACCCTGAGGGGGAGCGAAGTAGCCACCACCATCAAAGACCAGATACAGGATCTACTCATCAAGGATCCTGCTGCACAGTATTTGGTTGATCTAGTAGGACAAGGCAAGACTCGCCAGTTCTACATGGAGGATGGTTTCCTGAAGGTAAAAGGGAACCGACTTTATGTTCCAAAGGGATTCTGAGAAGAACTCTCTTGGCGGAATGTCATGACACTCTGTGGGTAGTGCATATTATTGGCCCCAAATGGCCGACGACGTCGCACAGTATGTGAGGACTTGCCTAGTAT
>ML289562.1:807-32030 GCA_005239495.1 Nicotiana undulata
CCCATATTTTCCTACGGACCCTCCGGGACCGTCACATCATGGGTCTGCATCTGTTTACCAAAAATGTTGACCAAAGTCAACTTTATTCAATTATTCAATTCAAAAATCCCATTTTTATCAAATTTTCACATGGAAGTTTCTCGGCTACCTGCCCGGGCTGCGCACGCATATCGAGGTGAGATTAACGGAGGATTTTGAGGCCTCAGAGCATAGATTTAGCTGGAATTACTTAGGATGACCTTTTGGGTCATCACAAAAACTGACATGTTTTCTTGTTTCTTTTCCTTGCAATCGCTTTTAAATTATAACGGTTGTATTTACTGCTTTCTTAACGTGAAAATACATGACTACATGCCTTTACTACTTATTTATTGCATAATCGTGCTCGACATCATACTCCACTCGTGCCAAACAAATCCTATAGCAACGCTTGATGAGTGGTTGCGCCCTTCCTATTTTATCACACAAAATTTGGAAAGGCTTATTTGCGGTAAAACTAGTCGATCAGCGGCGCAGTCAACGGTTACGTGCCTTTCCCCCTTGAGTTGTCTGCTCAAGCGTACAAGTCTAATACCCCATAAAAACCTTACTCTATTATGCTGTTGCATTCATCATGGTCAAACCTAACCAGGCTAATGTGTTGTCCGCACAATGGCCTTTAAGAAAGCCTTATCCAAAAGTCCATCGGGTTTTTAATAATCCCAACGGACGCAATCGTGTTCTATGCATTTAAATGGAGAACTAAATGCTTGTATGCTAATCATAAGTGTATAAACAGTCGAGTCTGGCCGGGTAAGGGCCTAACCATTTTGTCTTGAAGAAATATGAGGCACGAAGTCCCTAGACTCGGCATGGTTGCCAACATTCACCCACAGCTTCTAAACTGGTGGGAGGACCTCCACTCTAGTGATAATACACTTGTAAAGAAATACTTGGGTAACCTACTGTCTCTCCTAGACATTCAACCCAACAAAATGTTGATAGAGGCTTCAACTTTGTTCTGGAATAGCGAAAGAGCCGTCTTTCATTTTAGGGACATTGAAATGACACCGCTGTTGGAGGAAATAGGAGGACTGGCGGGTCTAGTCTGGGAAACTCCTGGGTTTTTACTGTTTGAACACCGCACATGCACGGGTTTCTTGAAAATGATGGGTCTGAAGAAGAATGCAAAGTTAGAGTGTCTGAAGAAGTCGTACATTCCTTTCGAGTATTTGTACGAAAGGTACGGTCACAGCAAGTCATACCGTACCTATCATGACGAATTCGCCATAACATCTTTGGGATACATTCACCGTAAGGTATTCGTCTTCACCGTTTTCTTCCTGGGGTTGATCGTATTTCCAAAAAAGAAAGAAAGGATCCACACTAGGTTGGCTATGGTAACCAAAACCTTGATGGAGGGAATCAATGGACAGACTTTCAGCATCGTCCCTATGATTATCTCAGACATTTATCGAGCCTTAGAGCACTGTCAAAAGGGACCTAAGCACTTCTAAGGCTGCAACTTGCTACTACAACTCTGGTTCTTAGAACATCTCCAAAAGGTCCAGTGCTGGCAAGAATTTCCGCGAAGGGCATGGGATGATCACATCGCTCTCCATCACCCAAAGCGAATGACATACCTTCCCGACAGGTTTGCTCAGCCCGAAACTGCAAAAGAATGGGTAGAGTTCTTCGATAATCTGACTGAGGAGCAGGTACAGTGGATGTTCGAGTGGTTTCCAACAGATGAATTCATCGTCAAGTCTAGGGATGCACCGTTCCTGGTACTAATTGGTTTGAGAGGAACATATCCTTACGTCCCTCTCCGGGTTATGAGACAAGCAGGCAGGAAGAAAATTATACCAAGGGTCGACAAGATGAGCCATTTTCGAGCCGACTTTCAAGATGATGATACTACTCACAAGTGCCAAGCCCAACACATGTGGCACTGTAATATCATAATGGAGAAGGACACGATCGAACCAGACAGATATCATGCAGGCAGTACACCCTTCTACTCAGGATGGTTAGAAGACAACTGGGATGGTCTAAGCAGGCCAGGGTTCATCCGAGGCCACAGGATCATAGATGAAAAGGATGAAGCTCAAGTCAAGTATAATCAACTGCGCAAGAGGATCCGTGAATGCGAGAACGAGCACCGTGAGATACACGAAACCAACAGGAAGTTGATTGAAGAATGGAAAGACATGGCCTTTAGCGCCAATAGGAAGTTGGGTTACTTGGAACGAGGCATGGTCGAGCCGGAGGGTAAGTTGATCAAGAGGATTAAAGACTGTCAAAAAGCTGAGGGTAACGAAGGTGGACACTTGGCCAGAGCATATCTACTGCTAGGACTTCGCGAGCTGGGGAGCCTGTTCGATGGAATCAAGGATGCCGAGTATGGGGAAGGTCCTTCTAGGACCATGTAATATAGGATTTCTTTTTTTGCTTTATCAATGTAATAAGGCCAATGGCCACTATTTACTCTGTTTCTTGGTTATTATTATCTTAGTGTTGTTTTGGATTCTTCTATTTTTACATTAATGAAATGAGGCATTCCGGCATTTAAGTTCTCCAAATCAATTTGTCGCTAGGCCTACCTCGGGCACAACGAAGTCCCAAATTAGGGCACGCTTTACATTCCCACACTATGTGTTTAAATACCGCAACATTTTTCATAATCCTCACTAACTTGGCTACCTTTTTGTTTTTACTTTATTTTAGTTTCTTTGATTATTCCCCCCCCCCCAAAGGTTGGTTCGTGCACTCTGGCATCATCATCCTACTACACAAGATCCAGGGGCCCTCCACCTTCTCCTCCCCCTAGTCCTCCAAAAGGAAAAGGCAAAGGCAAAATGGAAGATTCAAGCAACATCAGAAAAGAAAACACAATGTTGGTCGAACGAACAAAGGATCCTAACGATCAAGGTACTCAGGTTCAGAATGAGGCTATGACATAACTCGAGCAAAGGTTGGTGAAGCTCCAAGGGGAGCTTGAGCAAGTCCGGAATTTGGCAAACCTATCCTTCTCACTCAGTGTCCCTGATGTCACTCAGAATCCCATACCTCCTTAAAATACCGCAAACAAGCAAAATCTTCCCAACACTCATCATCACATAACTCCACCGAAATATCAAACTATCCCACCACATCACCAGCACAACACTTGCCATGCTCCGAGAAACACCCCCATAATCATTCCTGAGCCACAAAACTCCACAAATGACCACCTTTACACCCAAGCACCAGGCCATCACAACAACCCCATTTACATGGAGACTATTCCATACTCCACCTAACCCATTTCATACATACCTAAATCCAGTGAAAAGGATTTGCTTATCAAGAATCTGGCTGAGGAACTCAAGAAGCTAACCAGCCGAGTTCAAGGTGTTGAAAGAAGCAAAGGAGTTGAAGGGCTAAAATACGAAGACCTCTGCATACAGCCCGATGTCGAACTGCTTGAGGGGTACAAACCTCCTAAGTTTGAAATGTTCGATGATACAGGTGATCCGAGGGTACATTTGAGGACCTACTGTGATAAACTGGTTGGAGTAGGAAAAGATGAAAAGATCTGCTTGAAGCTGTTTATGAGGAGCTTAACCGGGGATGCTCTGTCTTGGTACATCAGCCAAGACCCTAGGAAGTGGTCAAATTGGGTGAGCATGGCGTCCGACTTCATGGACTGGTTCATGTTCAATACAGAAAATGCGCCAGACGTGTTCTATATTCAGCATCTTAAGAAGAAGCCCACGGTAACTTTTCGCGAGTATGCTACTCGCTGGAGATCTAAAGCAGTTAAGGTCAGGCCTGCCTTAGACAAAGAACAAATGAATAAGTTCTTTGTCCGATCTCAAGATCCACAATCCTATGAGCGGTTGATGGTGATTGAGACCATAAGTTCTCTGATATTATCAAATTGGGTGAAAGAATTGAGGAAGGAATCAAAAGCGGTATGGTCACCAACTTTGAAGCCTTACAAGCTACAAATAAGGCCCTACAGTCAGGCGGTGTGTCCAAGAAGAGGGATATGGGAGCCGTGATGGTTGCACAAAGAACCAAATACCCACTAAAATACCAAACCTACCAAACACCTCCACTCATATATCAGCCAACACCTTCATACCAAGCACCCTCGCCTACATACCAATCAACACCTCCCCCAATATATCAGTCATCTCCACCACCCACCTATCAGCTGTAATCTCCCAGATATTCCCAGCCCGCTCCTGTTTACCATACTTATAATTCTCAGCCATCCTGCTATCAGTCACCCCCTGCTCACCAAAACTTCCCTAGACCTCGGCCAAACTTTGCTCGCAGACCGCCTAAATAATACACTACCATTGCCGAACCTATCGACCAGTTGTATGAGAAACTGAAAGTGGCTGGTTAAGTCACTCCCATCCCTGCTGCTAACCCTTAGAATCCCTCTCGATGGGTTAATCCAAATAAAACATGTGCATACCATTCCGGCATGAAAGGACACACAATTGATGAATGCCGCTCCCTGAAGGACAAGGTACAATCCCTGATCGACAACAAGATCATTGTAGCAAAGGAATCCACTCCCAATGTCCGTAATAATCCACTCCCAGACCATAAGGGTGGAGGCGTCAATATGATCGAGGTAGAAGAAGATTGGGACCCAGAGGGGTCTATTGGGTTGATCATAGAAGGTGATGACCCAAAGAAGCCAGCAGTTACTCTTAATCCAATCATAGTCCAGATTCAGCCATCTGGAGATGCTAAGGTAGGTGTGTCAGTACCTTTTGGGTTTGAAGCAGCACCACCTGCAAAGGCATCTACGTCGGTTGAGGCTAAAGTTATATCACTTGCGAATGCACCTATACCATTTGAGGTTGCGATTATGCCACCTGCTAAGGCACCTGTTCCGTTCGAAGTAAAGATAGTTACACCAATCACAGTGGCGGTGTCAACCACGCCACCTTTCTACACAAATGTTGTACCGTGGGATTACGTAGCTGAGGCAAGAAGAAAAGGCAAAGTCAAGATCGAAGAAGCTACTGCAGCACAAGGAATGACAAGGACCGGTAGAGTCTACACACCAGAACACTTGGCGGAATCAAGCAAACAGGCTTCCAACAGGCCACCCATTATTGAGACAAGCCCAGATGACCTTTGGAGGAAGGTGAAGGCCAAAAAGTACTCTGTCATTGACCAATTGAACAAGACACCAGCTCATATATCTATTCTTTCCTTGCTGCAAAGTTCAGAGACACACAAAACTGCTTTGATGAAAGTACTAAATGAAGCATATGTGCCAAACAATATCACCAGTGGAGAAATGACCAATATGGTGGGTCAAGTGCTGGAGAGTCATAAAATCACTTTCCACGAGGACGAGATGCCACCTGAGGGGTTGGGTCATAACAAAGCCCTGCACATCACTGTACAATGTGAAGATTACTTTATCACCAGGATTCTGATCGACGGGGGATCCAGTCTCAATATCTATCCGTTGACAACGCTCAAGAAATTGGGCAAAGGGTTTTACGAGATAAGAGATGGGTCGATGAATGTGAAGGCTTTCGATGGTTTGTAGAGGTCCACCATCAGCGAGATCAGTCTCTGTTTGCAAATAGGGCCTACATTATTCGAAGTCGATTTCCAGATGATAGACATATCGGCATCCTACAACCTGCTATTAGGACGACCATGGATACATGCCGCTAGAGCCGTGGCATCAACACTGCATCAGGCGGTGAAATTTGAGTGGAACCACCAAGAACTAATCATACATGGCGATGGAAGCAATCCTATTTACAACCGCCAGGCCATTTCGGTAGTTGAAGTAGGATGAAGATGGGTGGAGAATCCTACCACCACATTGAACGGGTCAACGCAATAGACAAAGACAAATGATGGGACAATAAAATATAAAGCATGATGAACTAGAGAGGGTACGAGCCAGGTAAAGGGCTCGGCAAGAATCTTCAATGGATCTCTAAGCCAATACAGCTCAAGCGCCATGGCACTACTTTTGGGTTAGGATACAAATATACATGGGAAGAGTATCAGAATTGGTCGCCACCATGGTGCGGTCCTTATTACCCGTTGGAGAAGCCAATACCACAGCTGAAGCAGACCTTTCAGCAGGCCGATATTATATGGGGGTCAGAGGAAGAAGAGGCACTGGCAGCGCTGAAGAACCTATTTATGGAAGACGGCGACATGGATTGCTGCTTCATTTTTTAGGAGGAGGGGGAGGAAGGCCCTTCCATCCAGGTCGTGAGCACAGGAGCATCTCTCAATAATTGGACTATCAGAACAGCCAAGGCCTGACGAGCCTCGGGGTAGCAAGGCTAAACAAGCAACATTCATTGTTTTTTACTAAATGATTTTCGTTTCCGCATTTTCATTTTTGCAATAAGAGCTTCAATGTTCAAAACATTTTTTCAACTTATCAAAAGAGCTTTTACGTTTTTATGAATCAATATTTATTACTATCATTTTTCTCTCATTACTTTATCTATACAGCATTACTATTACTTGTGTTGATGAACCAATGACTATGACATGCAACGAGATAACGCAATAAAAGGGACATTGATTCAGAAGAAGATGATGATATACCTGATGAGATTGTCAAAGAAGTCGAGAATTTTGAGAACAGACCTAAGTCCAACCTGGACGAGACCGAAATTGTCAACCTGGGAGATTCAGGAAATGTCAAGGAAACTCGCATCAGCATTCATTTGTCGCCGTCAGAGAAGAAAGAATACACAGAATTCTTGAAAGTATATGAGGACATATTTGCATGGTCATACGATGACATGACTGGTCTGAGTACATCCATTGTTTCTCACAAATTACCAACCAATCCAATGTGTCCCCTGGTAAAACAGAAGCTCAGGAAGTTCAAGCCTGATATGAGTTAAAAAATCAAGGAAAAAGTCACCAAGCAAATCAACGCCAAGGTTCTCAGGGTAGTGGAGTATCCAACTTGGTTAGCCAACATTGTGCCAGTACCAAAGAAGGATGGGAAGGTTAGAGTCTGTGTAGACTACCGGGATATCAACCTGGCCAGTCCGAAGGACAATTTTCCATTACCAAACATACACATCCTGATCGACAATTGCGCCAAGCATGAACTTCAGTCGTTCGTAGATTGCTTCGCTAGTTACTATAAGATTTGGATGGATGAGGAAGATGCTAAGAAAACGGCTTTTATTATGCCGTAGGGAGTTTACTGCTACAAGATGATGTCGTTCGGCCTGAAGAATGTTGGGGCCACCTATATGAGGGCTATGACCACTATCTTCCATGATATGATACACAAGGACATCGAGGTATATGTGGATAATGTTATTATCGAGTCCAAGAAATCTACCAACCACATAGAAGATCTGAGGAAGTTCTTCAATAGGTTGCGGAAATACAATCTGAAACTAAACCCCGCGAAATAGGCATTCGGGGTTCCTGCTGGTAAATTGCTCTGTTCATTGTCAACTATCGAGGGATAGATTTGGATCCATCAAAAGTCAAAGCCATCCAAGAGTTACCTCTGCCAAGGAACAAGAAAGATGTGATGAGTTTCCTGGGCCGCCTTAACTATATTAGTAGGTTCATAGCACAGTCCACAGTCATATGTGAGCCGATCTTCAAGATGCTGAAGAAGGATGCCGCGACCAAATAGACCGACGATTGCCAAAGGGCCTTCGACAGAATTAAGGAGTACATATCAACGCCGCCAGTCTTGGTACCACTAGAACCAGGTAGACCTTTAATACTCTACCTTGTAGTATTAGATGGAGCTTTCGGCTGCGTTCTGGGACACCACGGCGAAACAGGGAGAAAAGAACATGCCATTTATTATCTGAGCAAGAAGTTCACTCCATACGAGGCACGATATTCCCTATTGGAACATACATGTTGTGCTTTGACTTGGGTACCCAGAAGATGAGGCATTACTTTTGTGCCTACACAATATACCTCATATCAAGAATGGACCCTTTAAAGTATATCTTTCAAAAGCTCATGCCCACTGGCAAGCTCGCCAAGTGGCAAATCCTGCTGAGTGAGTTCGACATTGTCTATGGTGACTCAGAAAGCAGTCAAGGGACAAGCATTGGCAGACCATTTTGCTGAGAACCCCGTAGATGGAGAATACGAACCCTTGGAAACGTATTTTCCCGATGAAAAGGTATCATTCATAGGAGAAGACATTGTAGAATCCTATGATGGTTGGAGAATGTTCTTCCATGGAGCGGCAAATTTCAAAAAAGTCGGCATTGGAGTCGTCCTGGTATCAAAAAATGGTCAACATTATCCAGTATCTGCTAAACTCAGATTCCCCTGCACCAACAATATGGCAGAATATGAAGCCTGCATCTTAGGGCTCAACATGGCCATTGACATGAATGTTCAGGAGTTGCTAGTAATTGGGGACTCAGATTTGCTAATACACCAAGTACAAGGAGAATGGGCTACTAAGAATTCCAAGATACTGACGTATCATCACCATGTGCAATAATTGAGAAAGAGGTTCACGAAGACAGAATTTCGACACATCCCTAGAATTCAGAACGAGTTCGCCGATGCATTGGCCACTCTATCATTCATGGTACAACATCCAGATTAGAACTTCATTGACCCTATTCCAGTAAAAAACCATAGCCAACTAGCCTATTATGCCCATGTTGAAGAAGAAGCAGATGAAAAGCCATGGTTCCACGACATCAAGGAGTATCTATCAAAATGAGAGTACCCAAAGCTTGCAAGTCATACTCAGAAATGCACGCTCCGGAGATTATCCAACAACTACTTTCACAGCGGAGGAATCCTGTACATGAGGACTCCCGATTTGGGATTACTGAGATGTGTTGATGCAGAGGAAGCCTCTAAGATACTTGAGGAGATACATGTTGGGACCTGCGGCCCACATATGAATGGTTTTGTATTAGCACGAAGATACTCAGAGCAGGTTATTTTTGGATGACTATGGAAACAGACTGCATCCAGTACGTCCAGAAATGCTATCGTTGTCAGGTACATGCGGACATGATAAAGGTACCTCCAAATGATCTCAATGCAACAAGATCACCTTGGTCGTTCGCCGCCTGGGGCATGGACGTTATTGGACCAATCGAGCCTACCGCATCCAACGGACACAGGTTCATCTTGGTAGGATTTGATTATTTCACTAAATAGGTCGAAGCAGCATCCTACAAAGCGGTGACTAAGAAAGTCATGGCAGACTTTGTCCGCTATCATATCGTTTGTCAATTCGGAGTTCCAGAATCAATCATCATCGACAACGGTTCCAATATCAACAGTGACCTTATGAAGGCTATGTGCGAGACATTCAATATCAAACATAAGAATTCCTTAGCCTACAGACCTCAGATGAATGGAGTTGTAGAAGCCACCAACAAGAACATCAAGAAGATACTAAGTAAGATGATAGAAAAGCACAGATAGTGGCATCAGAAGTTATCATTTGCTCTATTGGGATACCGCACCACAGTCCGCACATCAACCGGGGCAACCCCGTACATGCTGGTTTATGGTACAGAAGCCGTCATTCCCACTGAGGTAGAAATTCCTTCCCTAAGAATCATACAAGAAGTTGAGCTCAGCGATGCAGAGTGGGTAAAGAGTTGTTATGAGCAACTAGCCCTCATAGACGGAAGAAGGATGAATGTAGTATGTCACGGGCAACTTTATCAGAATAGAATGACCCGAGCTTTCAATAAGAAATTCAAGCCTAGACAGTTCACACCAGGGCAGCTGGTGTTGAAGAAGATCTTTCCACATCAAAAGGAAGCCAAATGGAAATTCTCCCCCAACTGGAAAGGTCCGTATATGGTTCACCGAGTACTGACAGGAGGAGCTCTTATACTTGCAGAAATGGATGGAGAAGTCTGGACAAAACCAATCAATTTCGATGCGGTCAAACGATACTATGTGTAATTCTTTATGCATTTCTCAAGTGATGTAAATTGAACTACGCCTGATCTGATTCCCGTTTAAGAGGGGATACGTAGGCAGCCCTATGGGTTCGGTCACAATTCAATAAAATTTCATTTTTCCTCGCAATTGGAAACTGGGGCAGAATTTTGAGGAGGACCCTCAAAATTCCGTAGCAGGAGAGGTTGCAATGTCTTGAACTGTGTCACGATCATCGATTCATCTAAAACTATTTTAAATTATATGTTTCAACTATATTTTACAAAAATCATGCATACTTATTCTTGAAAACAGCTTTGTTTAGCAAACGCTACCCGATGATATGAACAGTATCATCAGATCAAGCAGAACAAATCAAGCAAATCCAGCAGGGATACGAACCAACCTTCCCCATTTACAGAACTCACGATTTTTCTTTGGATGCAGGCACTAAGATTGCAAAGTCCCGAAACATATCGTCCGCCCAAGGGACAAACATTTTTCAAGATACGATTCCAAAAACCGTCTCACTCGCCGAAGTTTATTATCAGCACAAACAAATGATGCTCCATAATCACAACGCTCACAACGGTTACAATACTGCAATTTATTACCAGCTAAGAATCTCTACTGTCATTTGTTATTTAATTCCACTTGCATAAGGCTACCTTTCTGCCTTCCATCTGCATAAGGCTACCTTTCTGCCTTCCATTTGCATAAGGCTACCTTTTTGCCTTCCATCTGCATGGGGTTAAGCTCTACCTCCATCTGCATAAGGCTACATTTCTGCCTTCGTTCTGCATAAGGCTACCTTTCTGCCTTCTGAGACTAAGCTCTGTCTCCATCTGCATGGGGTTAAGCTCTACCTCCATTTGCATAAGGCTACTTTTCTGCCTTCCTTCTGCATAAGGCTACCTTTCTGCCTTCTGAGACTAAGCTCCTCCATTTGCATCAGGCTAACTTTCTACATTCCATTTGCATCAGGCTACCATTCTGCCTTCCATTTTCATAAGGCTACCTTTCTGCCTTCCGAGACTAACCTTTGTCTCTCAAAGCATTACTTACTTCACTTTTATTTTGGGCTAAGACCTGCCCTTCAATTCGAAAGACTAAGCTCTGTCTTGTTCGCGTCACACTACTGCACTTTCATGGGCTGAAATATCGCCAACCTATCCAAAGGCGTCATTATTCGGAGGCACCGTCTTCATAGACCGAGAAGATCATGTCATGGCCTGAGGATCTCTCTCAATTTTATATATCATTATTCAAAGGCGTCATCATTCGGAGGCACAATCTTCATGGCCTGAGAAAATCATCTCATGGCATGCGAATCTGTCATCAAACCATTCATGGCCCAGGACGTCATGGTCTGAGGACGTCATCCTTAACCGTCCGAAGACAGCATTCATAGTCCAACGGCAACTTGTATCATGTTTAAATTACACGCAATATGCCCTTTATTTTCTTATTTGCAGGTAATCCGGGAGGCGACGACTATCCTAGCAGGAGCGATCCTGCTCCCGTTCTCCTAACCATATCCGTAAACCGTTTACTCATCTAGCCTTATATGTTGCATCCGTTCTTGTAAAAATCGCACCGGTATACTTCGCCAATGGTTCTTGAACTGTAAACTTGGGATATGTAGGCAACTCAGAAACCAGTGTGTGGCCTAAATCTTTTCAAACTGTTTCGCTCGGTCAAAATTGGCCATCATATCTTTACCCAATAATTATTTCATCCTTCCTAGGTAAAGAGAGGCAGTTGTTAATACCCAATTTTTTCTCAAATTATTTTTTTTAATTTGCATATATACCTTCAAAATCGGGTTTTCATAACAATTGGTATTTTTCTATAATTTTTCCATATTTTTTATTAATTTGTTTTTAATTTATCCAGTAATTTATTTCTAATAATTAATTATAAATTGCATTACAAATGATTTCTAAAACATTTCTTGACTAAATACATTATTTTTTGTCCTATTAAGATTAAATTATTTCACAATTAGCCAGATTGGCACTCTTTGGCTATAATTGCAATAACGTTGCAATTATAGCCTAATCATATGTTTTATGCTATTTTGGCCCAATAATCAGTCATTTTATATTTCAAATACTAATTAATCATGTTAAATTAATTTACTAAGTATCAATTTCATCTTTAATAATTATTAGCTATTTTTATAAATTATTTATCTATTTTTTTTTGGGTATTTAATAGTTAGCCACTTTTTATTTAAATACTAGCCTCAATTAAACCGGACCCCCCAACCCAATTAACCAACCCAATTAACTAACCCAATACCCAAGCCCAGACCTAAATCCGACCCAGTCCAAGCACCATTTGATCTGAACCGTTGATTATTTTAATCAACGGTCTAGATCCCCCCTTACCATAATTAGTCCCTAAAGACTACTCCCCTACCCCCCACCCCCTGTCTCATTTTACCCCTCTCATTTCTCACTCAGTCGTCTATAAGTTCTCTCATCTCTCTCTCTCTCTCTCTAAACGCTCCATCTACTGAGCCCTGTTCTCTCTTCTCCGGCCACCTCCTCGCCTGAAACCATGGAGGTCTCACCTCCCACCAGCCTTATGGCTCCCCACTTTGCATTTGTGTCATCGTTTGAGGCTCTCAAGTGAACCAGAGGTGGTTCACTCACCTCCATGATCTCATGCCGTTTTCCGGCGACCTATGGCCGTTCGAGTAAGATCTCTACACCCTACGGTTAAAAACCGGTAAAACTTTGAGTTTTCTTCTTCCTCTTTGGATTTTCTCTAGAAACCCTAACTTTGAAACCTTCCGATCTTTCTAGATCTGTAACAGATCTATGTGTATTTTAAGGTTTTACATGTTTTCCTCAAAAGATCTCCTTGTTTTCTAAACGATTCCTCTACTTTCAAAACTAGGGTTTCAAAAAGCTTCTACAAAACGGTTATTCTTCTAGTTTTCTATGTTATTCTCACCATGTTTTGATGATTTACTTATGAATTTTCTTGTTATATTATTTATTATGCTAAGAACCCTAATTTCGAGATTATCTCTGATAATATGTTCGTTCAACCTGTATGTGTGCTTGTTTCCTATAAGCGTTCTGTTCTTTTTGTGATTTTTACCTTCTTTTGCCTTATTAGGGTTTCAGATTCTTGTACGTGTTGTGTTTATCTCGCTTTGATATGTATTATGTTCTAGTTTGAGCCTCCGATTCTGTATGATTTTTACCATTACCTAGGGTTTTATGATTCTCGCTTAATATATGTTATTCCAGTACTATTTAATTAAGGCTTTATTAATTTTTACTCTATGTCCTTTACTGGTTTTGATTTCCCTCAAAACCGAGATACTTCCCTTTGAATGACACTGCTTTACTGATTTTCGAATCATTTCCTTACTTGTGTGATACTTTCCTTAATTGGTATTGATTCCCTGTGTTTGGAATCTCACTCGATATTCTCTTGACTAATTTCCAGAATTAAATTGTACTCTGCCCTATTTTATGTGTATAAATATGTTGTCAAATACTTCTTATATACTTTCCTTACTTGATATTCTGTATTTAGTCTTGATTGTATTCCATACGCTTTTACTACTCCTATTATGATTAAATCAGCTTTGCAATTGATTTTCTTTCCTTATTTATCACTATTGTATCCATTTGAGTATGACTCCCTAATTAAAGGAAGTCCTTTTTACCAATGTGATTCTAATTGATTGTTTACTCCCATAATTACTGCTGAAACTATTATTTTACCATATTCTCTACTCGTTTTCAAAACTATAAATACCTCAGTCTTTCATTAGCATAACACACGAAACAATATATTGTTCTCAACTCTCTTACACACACATATTTTCTCTCTTGCTCTTCTTGCTGGTTATTTGCTATTCTCAGTCGGCTGCAAACCAAGACTGAGTAAGTATACACTCTACTGCTCTTCAATATGCACTTATTCTCTCTTAAACTGGTATGTCTTCAGTTTAATTTAAGGCCTTAAAAACAACATATTTCTATTTGTATTGCAATTCCTTTTGTTTCTACTATGCTTTTACTTGTGGTTCTGTTGTAATAGCATGCCTACTTATTATTTCACCAATGTGATTACCCCTTCCCCTTAGTTTCAGCATGTTTACTACCTTTTGTATGTTTCACTATGACTCTGCCTTGCCCCTGATTCCCAGCACACTACAAGCATTCACTATATGTCACTTAGTTACTATGTAATCCTGGATACATGCTATACTCATGAATCCTCCCCCTGAACCTATGTGTAACTCTTTTTGTTATATGATATCCCCCTCTTTAGCACTCCTTCAATCTGATTGTGTTAAGTTCCTAGCATGAATACTTTTGTGACCAAAACTTTCTGTGGTTATTTAAGTTCTGTACAAGTCTGTAGCACCTTAATACTTCTCTGGTGTTAACTTGTATGAAAATCATTTTTCATGTGTGGCCTACTTGTCCCCAATCTCTTCTTCCCTGTTTGTGATTGTTTCCCTGTACTATGTATGTTGTTATGGTTCTGAGTTGTTGATTGTCCTACTCCCTTTCTTTTCAAACTGTTTTCACTAGTGCAAATTATCTTGTTTTTTCCAAAACCTATTTTCAAATAAGCTATTTTCAGAAACTGTTTTTCAACTCAACTGTATCAAAACTATGTCAAGCACTCTCACATATACTCTTAAAAGTCTACGTTCTACCCCTTTAATGTGTGACTGCTTTGGGATCCCTATGAAATCCATCTTAACTCTGACACATTAGAGCTGGCCCTTCCACACTGCACTTACTCAATATGGTAATGGAAATCTGGGTGTGAGCACTGCCCGGGATCCCTTGAGATCCTTAGGGAACTCTGACACACCTGGATTATATGAAAGGCTATGAACATCAGTGGCATTGAGAAATTCTTGAGACTTTGGGCCTATTAGTAGGACCCCTATAGCATAACTTCTTCTTTTTCTTATTTCAATTATGTAATCTATGCAAATGATTTGTAATAACTATTGTAAACAACTCTAGGTATGGATAGTGGAAAGGGAAGGGGTAACTATGCATGCTTTAGCTATTAAAAGGGTAGAAAATATGTTATTAGGTTTATATTTTTGTTTGCGCAATAGAAATCATGTTTAGGCCCATATATTCCACTCATGCATTAGAAATCATGTCTCTTAGGCCTTATGATTATTGTTTTAGCATGTTCATCTCACTATTATATCACTTAGAAAACCCTGCTAATAAAATGGTATTTTCTACAATCATGTTCTATGCTGCCATGTACACCTAGAGATCCTGTTTTAGGCTAAACCACATCAATGAACGTGTCATTTTGCATCTCCTGAAACCATGTTTAAACATTGCAATATTTGTGCATTTAGAGATCCGTCTTAGATTCCGCATATACGTCATTCGACATCTATGTGCATTAGATATCATGTCCTTAGGATTGCATTTTTTCTAATTACTGATAAAAAAACTTCACTCAATTCTGGCAATCAACTGTAATAATTTGTGAACTCTGAACACTTAGACAACATGTTTAAGTCATCCCAAACAGTCTTTTTTTTTTCTAAAGTAATTTTGGAAATTGGTATATTATCTCACACTTAGGCAAGCCTTAGGTGATTAAATGGCTTAAAACTGGGAATCTATTTTTTTTTGTACTACTTAATCCTTAACAGGTTTTAAAATCAGTAGGCAAGCTGATTAGGCCTTTTTGAGTTATACAACAAATCTGCTATCCGCTTATATTCTAAAATCACCTAGATATCATGCCTTAGGATTCTGAATTAAATATTGCCCTTAACTGTGTTTGAGTCGTGCTGTCTGTTTGCATTTCCTGTGGAGGTATACTTGGGCCTTTTTCTCTATTGTCTCTGTGTTTCCCCCTAATTGTAGTCATATATGTTCTTATTTGTCGCCCTAGTATTTTACCTTTAAACCTGAGGGTCTGCCTAGCACATCCCTTATAGGTAGAAGTCCTAACTCCTCCAGGACTATTAGGAAGGGACGGATAAAAACACGCAATAGAGGTCGTTGACCAACACTCGCTTTAATTACCTCTACGGGGTGGGAAGGGTAGATATGGACATGATGACCGGTGCTCTAATACCATGTGTAGCCCCTATTTGAGGAGTGACATACCGGGTATTGCATTGATGTGATCCATATGAAAAACAATCTAGGATTCTCCCCTACCCCATTACATACATGTTTAGATTACAACTCTTTCAAAACTCTATACAAATATTAAATATTTCCAAACTCAGTAACACATGTGTGCTTAGACTGCGAGTCTTATTTTTTAAACCCTTTTACTTGTCTTAGACATTAATTTCCTATTTGCTACATGTACAAATTCACAAAAGTTGTTTGGCCGGGAACCACAGTTGTGGATTCTGAGGGGTGCCTAACACCTTCCCCTTAGAATAATTTCAAGCCCTTACCCTATCTCTGGTTATCAAATCAATGACCCCAAATAGGTGCCCTAACGCACCTTAACTCATTAGGTGATGACTCTTCCTATCGTGCATACCCCTTTCCCAAAAGGAAACGAGTTGTCCCAATAATGTCAAAAACTCTTGACCGACCCGAAAGGAGTTGGGAGAAAAGGGGGGCACGACAATAGGTAGACTGACCTTCTTCAAAGTTTGGTTGAGCATCCATGAGGATCCTTTCTAGGTGTTAGCCTGATAGAAAGAACCTGCTCTTAATCGATAGAATTCGAGGGTCCACCAAACTATATAGAGAACTAGGTTCTCTATTAGTTTCCACATATTACACAAACACATCATAAAGTAAATGACACTGAGATTTTTTTACGTGGAAATACCCAGCTCACGGTATCAAACACCACGACCTACCCTTGTAGGATTTCAACTTCACTACTGAGCAAAACGTTTAGATTACAACTTATTTTAACCAAGGAATTAACTCCTTAATCCCTCACTAACGTGTAACACTTATATTACAAGCCACTTTATAATACCTCTATTACAAAGACTTTACAACTTGACTAACTCTAGCCAAGACATAAACACAGGGGTTTATGATTTCAAAAGAGTTTCCTACACAATTATTTTAAGTAAGCTAAGTAGTAATTACAAGTGAGAACATTAGAAAAGTTACAACTCCACTAAGGACATACAATCACTTGATATGGAGAACTGGTCCGTGGCAGTGTTGTTCTTTGTTCTTGATGCACTTGAGAATTGTTAACTGGACGATCAATCGTCGTTGAAGTGCTTTAGTGAATTCTCTGAGTGTTCAAGTGATGTTTTTTCATATGTTTAATGTTAATATAATATTGATGACATAAGTTGAATGATGTAAGCAATTTGGGTACAAGGTCTTTTCCCAATTGAGTTGACTGTTGCACTATTCAGTACTGTTGCATGTGCATGCAGTCACTTTCTAGCTGTTTGAGAGTTGACTGGTATGATCATCAAGGTAACTGAAGTCCATCTGTTCCCCTTGTTGATTCTTTAACTTCTGAAAGACTGACGAACATCTCCAACTTAAGTCTGGTTATTTCCTATGCTTGATAATGTGGACCTTATGTATTAGGTCCCCTATATGGTTCTTGACATTAAATTTGTTAGATCATCAAAACATAACACGAGGTATTTATAAACTATCATCAGTTTTTAAAAGATGTTGGAGTTTATCCTTAGGATCTAGGCACTTAATGCGTTTAGGACTTCTTTTGAACGAAACTGGTTCATTTGTAACGGATAAGTCCAAGAAGGATTTGAGATTAAGTGGGACTCTTCTTTTAATCAGGATCCAAATATAGTTATTCCAAATTATGCAGAGTGTAGAATACATACCGAGTAATCTTGATTAACTAGGTTCTTCACTGAGAAATCTCTAGTGTAAGTCTGAATTTTTCAAGAAAATAGAGATAATATCATTAGAGATTAATGAGTCATTTTAGCACATGGCACAAGATACTATTAGAAGTATGAGACTAAGCAGAATCTAACCTAATTATGTGCAAAATTTATAGATTTTCTAACCAAATTATTTTTTTCACTTTTTCATTTTGTTCGATTGTGAATTTTGAACTGGTCCTTTTAGGTGATCTTAATCATCCTTAATTCTAACATTTTCCTTTCAAAGTTATCTCTACTTAGAGCTTTTATGAAGATATTAGCTATTTGCTTGTCAGTAGCACAAAATTCCACTGTGATAAAACCCTTTTCATAGTTGTCCCTCAAAAACCGATGCCTAACATCTATTTGCTTAGTTATCTTGTGATGAACCGAGTTCTTGGTCATAATAATTGAAGTATTATCACAAAAAACTGGGTATACAACCAACATTAATTCCAAAGTCCATTAACTGATGTTTGATCCACAACAATTGAGCACAACATGTAGCACCAACAACATACTCAGGTTCAGCAGTAGATAAAGCCACAAAATTTTGCTTTTTGGTGTCCCAAGACACAAGACATGAGCCAAGAAAGTGTGCCATACCTGAGGTGCTTGTTCTATCCACTAAAAAACTTGCATAATCAGCATCAGCATATCCCACTAGATTGAAATTACTACCTTTTGGATACCATAGACACATGTCAGTGGTACCTTTTAGGTATCTCAAAGGCCTACATAGAAAATAATGCCAGGTCTGCTAGAAGTGAGATACAACAATGAGCCAATCATTCCCCTATACAACTTCTGATCAACGGATGAACCATGTTCATTTATATCCAACTTTGTAGCTATTTCAATAGGAGTGTCAATTTATTTGGAATCTTCCATTTTAAACCTTTTAAGAAACTCTTTTACATACTTTTGATGATGGATCATAGTTCCATTTGCATTTTGTTCAATTGTAAGACTAAAAAGAAATTAAGCTCGCCCATCATGCTCATTTCAAATTCACTTCCCATTAGTTTAGCAAATTCTTTACTTAACTTATCAGTGGATGCTCCAAGGATTATATCATCAACATATATCTGAACTACCAAGAGATCTTTACCTTTTTCTTCAAGAACAAAGTATTTATACCATGCTCAAGCAACGTTTTTGACAATCTTTCATACCATTCTCTTGGAGCCTGCTTGAGACCATAAAGTGCCTTGTCAAGCTTGTACACATGATCATGGCATTCCTTGCTTTCAAAGGCCAGAGGTTGCTTGACAAACACTTCTTCTTTTAGATAGACATCGAGGAAGGGACTCTTGACATCCATCTGATGGAGAGTGAATTCCATGTAAGCAACAAAGGTTATGAGGAGTCTTATCGCTTCCAACCTTGCAACTGGAGCAAAGGTTTCATCATAGTCTATGCTCTCCTCTTGACTATATCCTTGATCTACCAATCTTACCTTGTTCTTTGTAACTGTTCCTTCTTTATCAAGATTGTTTCTGAAGACCCGTTTTGTGCCAATCACTGATTTGTCCTTGGGTCTTGGTACCAGATGCCAAACTTGACTCCTTTTAAATTGGTTGAGTTCACCTTGCATTGTATTTACCCAGTCTACATACTGTAAATCCTCGGCAACCTTTTTAGGTTCAATAAGAGATAAGAAATCATCACAAGCACAAAGATTCTTCAATGAAGATCTGGTTTGCTTCCCGAGGTTGGATTAGTAATTATGTTCTCAATGGGATGAGAACTTCGATACTTGTAATGTTTCACAACCAGTTGGTTTCCCCTGATGTTCCTTCAATGTTTTGTTGCTGAGGAATAGGTTCATGGACATGTTCCCTTGAGGTTTGAGGATCATTTGTTCTATTCCCCATGTCATGTTGCCCTGGGTGGAAGGAACTGTTCCATCACCTACTCCTTCCTCTAGTGCAGCTACAGTCTGGGCTATGGTTTTATTAGATTTTCTTACCAGCCCAATTGCTTCGTCATCATGTTCTTGTCTCTCAGAAAGAATGTTAGTTTCATCAAAAACCACATGAACACTTTCTTCTGCACACATAGTTCTTTGTTATAGACCTTATAAGCTTTACTATGTGAAAAATATCCCAAGAATACTCCCTCATCACTTTTGGATCAAACTTACCTAGGGAGTCTTTACCATTATTGTGCACAAAGCACTTGCATCCAAATACCCTAAGATTGGATATGTTTGGTTTTCTCCCTTTAAGTAACTCATAGGGAGTCTTCTACAAGAGGTCTAGTCATGCACCTATTTATGATGTAGCATTCAGTGTTTAGTGATTCTGCCTAGAATCTATGGGGCAGTTTACTAGAAAGAAGCATAGTCCTAGCCATATCTTCAAGTGTCCTATTCATACTTTCAGCTACTCCATTTTGTTGTGGAATCCTAGGAGTAGAGAAATTATGATCTATGCTATGATCGTCACAAAATTCATCAAATTTAGCATTCTCAAATTCAGTGTCATGATCAGACCTAATTGATGCAAGTTGATTACCTAGTTGTTTTGAGTTTTTCTAACAAAAGAAGTAAACATGTCAAATGCTTCATCTTTAGATGTTAAAAACAATGTCTAAGTACACCTAGAATAATCATCAACAAGAACCATCACATATCTCTTACCACTTCTTCTTAATGTTCTCATTAAACCACAAAGATCCATATGGACCAGTTCCATCGTCCTAGTGGTGCTTACCATTTTCTTGCATTTAAAAGAGAATCTTACATGTTTTCCCCTTGCACAAGCCTCACAAACTTTATCTTCCTTGAACTTGATGTTAGGTAGCCCTATCACCAGGTCCTTAGAGACAAATTTGTTGAGTTGACTCAGACTGGAATGCCCAAGTCTCTTGTGTCAAATGAGGGTATCATTATCCAACACACTTAAGCAAGTGAGTTCATTTTCTGAAAGTGTGGACAGATCTACAACATATATGTTGTTTACTCTTTTTTCCTGCAAAATAATCTTGTCAATGGTAAGGTTAATCACAAAGCATTTGGTAGAGGTAGATGTTACCATGTACCTCTATCACACAATTGTGATACACTTATTAGGTTCTACTTTAGTTCATCTATCAAGTAGACATTCTCAATAGAGTGAGAATCAGCCTTACCTTCCTTTCCAACCGTAGTGATCTCACCTTTCTTCCCAATTCAAGAGGAGACATTACTTCCTTTGAGGTCCTCAAGTGAAAGGAACTGGTTCTTGTTACCTGTCATGTGTTTTGAGCATCCACTATCCATGTACCATATCTGGCTGCTCCCCTTCACTTAGACCTGCAAAAGGAAATCAGGGGTTAGTCTTAGGAACCCAAACTAGTTTGGGTCCCTTTCCATAGGCAAAAAGATGAATCAAATTCTTTTAGCCCAACTTGGTAGCCTATTCTTCCCTTGAACAAATTCTTTGCTCTTTTGACTTGCCTTTTATTTTGCAGTGCATTCACTTTTATAGTGACCTATTTTACCACAGTGTGTGCAAATCTTGTTCTTAGGAAGTGTGAGGTACTTTCTTTTGGGATCTCATTGCATATTCCTAAAGCCAAGTCCTCTTTCATTGCTACTATGATGTTCCTATAGCCATGAAAGTACATAGGAGGACCTGTTCCATTTACAAGTTCTGTCTAGCTCATTCTTGACCTTGCTTAGATCCTCCTTTAGAATTCTTACCTGATCATCCCTCTTATACAACTCATCTTTTGATTTACCTACATTTTATTCTAGAGTGAGTTGTGTGCGATCAACCGTCTTCTTACCTGTTCCTAATTTCAGTTTTAGATTTTCAGATCTAAGTTCTAGGACATTTGAATTAAGTGCATGAACCTGGTTCTTCAAAGCAGTATTTTCACTTACAGTTTCATTAATCCTAAGTACCAGGTTTTTGTATTTTGCTTTCAAAATCACACATTCTTTAGACATTTGTTCCTTTTCATTGTTTACATCCTCAGATTCATCAATTAGATCCAAAAGTAACTCAGATAGCCTTTCTTTAGATAAAAATTCAATCTTGTCTTTGAGATGAATTACACTTACCTCAGTTTCCTCATCAGATTCTCCAATGGCCATAAGTGCTTGTTCATCTGCATCTTCATCATCTGAGCTTTATCCCAAAGCAGCTACCATAGCCTAGGTTGATCCTTTATTTTTCTTGGGTTGAACTTGTTCCTTATTCATGTTCCTTCGTTCAGCTCTTTCCTTCTTCCATTCAATTTCCTATTGAGAGCAGTTCTTGATGTGGTGATCAGTCTTCCTACACTTGTAGCATCCTTCATTGGTCTGCTTTTCAAGAACTTTTGGCTTGTTGTAACTTCTGCTTCTTGAAGGACCCTTTCCTCTCCTTAGGTACTTCTTGAATTCCTTTGTGATCATAGACATTTCATCATCTTCTAGATCATAACTTTCAATTATTCTGAGTGCCATGTTCCTTTCCTTCTTAGGTACATCCACCCTTCATGGTTTGCCTCCTAAGTTCATAAGTATCTCATCCAATGGAAGAGTGGCAATGTTATTTGATTCGTGAATGTTAGTGATTTTTCTCTCCCAAGTAACAGGCAATACCCTTGTCAAAATCTTTTCAACTCGTCTTCTTCAGGAAAAATACTTCCAAGAGACTTTAGTTCATTTGTCAATGTGGTGAATCTTTTGTAAATCTCTTGAATGGTTTCCCATTCCTTCAAGGTAAAGTTCTCATATTTAGAATACAGTAGAGTTCCTATGGACCTCTTCACTTGAGGTGTTCCTTTCTGGGCCACTTGCATAGTGTTCCAAATTTTCTTAGTAGTGGTACATTTTTGGATTCTACTGCACTCATCTGGACCAAGTCCACAAACAAGCCATTTCTTGGCTTTAGAATTCTTCTCACATTTCCACAAGCCCTCTGTAGTGCAGTCAGCTCTTGTCTTTGACACATCCTTCAGCATTTTTCTTCAGTGTAGCCAGTGGACCATCAGTGACAATGTCTCATAGCTCATAACCCTTTACTGTAATGTTATCTCTTATCCTGTTTTATCACCAGGCATAGTACTGGCCGTTGAAGAGTGGATGCCTAGCAGTGGATTGCCCTTCCTAGTTTCCAGGTAGTGCACTCATCTTGATATTCTCCTAAGGTGTTAGCCTCTTCAAGGATAGCCCGCTCTGTTACCAATTGATGTTTTAACTTCAATACCACACAAGAGGGGGAGGGGTGATTTGTGTGGTGTCTAATTTTTTACATGCATATTATAGAAGGACCTGGTTCTTCTATGTGTTCATTAACCTACTGTTGCTAAAATAGTAAATGTGGAAAGTAAAGAACATAAGTATTTTTACGTGGAAAATACTCGGGTCAAAAGGTGAAAAATTCATGACCTACTACTCAGTAGGATTTTTCCCAACACTTCACTAAATCACTAAGCCAAAACAGCATTTACAAAACACTTTGTAAACCTAAGGATTAACACTAATCCCATTGTGGCAACCAGCCTCTCGTTGTTGCAACAACTTCAAGTTAACTCTAACTTGAATGCTCAAAATACCTAATACAATTGCCTCTAGATAAAGCTAAAAGGTACAATTTGAAAATCACCTACTACAACTGAACTAGAATAAAAGACAGACACTTGGAACTGGTTCTTCTATCTGGTTTATGCAGCTTCAGGTTCGCACACCCGAATCACACAAGAATTGCTTGCAAAATGTCTTGCTATTTTTCTCTCAACTCACGTTTAACTTCTGATTTTGTGTGCGCCTGTAGAATGAGAACATCCTGCAATATATAAAGTTAGAAAATCAAGAAACAACTAGAGTTCTAATACTACTCTTCCTTGGTGGAAGAGTTCTAGTTGTACTCAACTTCTATCTCCTCCCTTATCTTGGATAGTGTTCTCTTTGTGTAAGAAGTCCTTCTCCTTATCAATTATGCAACCTTTTCGATCAGGAGATATCATATATATCAAGTTACGCTTATCTCCTTCACACGCGCATCCCTTATACTTGAATCTGCTCGTGTCTGTGTACACAGGGGATGGTTCATTCCTGAGCTTCCTTTGCCTATTTTCGAAATAAAACTTCACTTGGTCCAACAATATATATATAGATTTTATAAGACGTAATTATTTTGTAAAATAAATGTCATATCGCAGTGGCGGACGTTAGTATAATTGAATATGTACTAGTAAATTATTTATACTTGCATAGTAACTTCATGTATGCTATTACCTCTAGATTGCTTTAGTTTCTTGGAAAGCAGTTAAGCAAAGTGGCGGTAGAAAATGTATTGATCTAATTCAATACAACTACGTTATAGGTCATTCCCCGCTCTCAACCGTATAGTCCAGCAACGAAATGACCGGTGTCTGCAATCCCAAAACATTAACTAATCCTTAAAACTTATAAGGCTTTGAGGTTTCAGATATTGGTAAAATGGTTAGAGATTCGTGTGGATAACGTGTTAAGAAACTTAGCTCAAAATAATAATATAAAACAAGAGATATAGAGAGAAATTGAGATGATAGTTTCTTATTTCTTCCATGTATTCAAATGTGTATAATGTGATGTCCAAACTCTCTATTTATAGGATGACATTGAGGTAATGCAAAGGGATGTCATGAACATGATATTAACTATTGAGAACATGAGAAAAGATTATGTGAAGATTATGGAGGTGTGGGGGTTACAACTATAATGGTGAGAAGTAGTGGGGATTATCTACATAATGGAGAAGAGTGTGGGAGTTATACTTGATATGTGGACATTCATACAAATATGCATTTCATAACACTGGATACTTATATGTCATCGCTATGAGCAGGGGCGGATCCACCCCTTCAAGAAAGGGTGGGATGGCACCCGGTAAAATAATTAAATTTTTGTATACTTATGTTGAAATTTTCTTAAATTAGATTAATTATCTGATCCTGCCACCCGCAACCGTAAACTAGACAAAGATGCCATGGTTGGTAGACCTTTTTGAAAAAATTTCTCTTGTGTAAAATTCAAGTAGAATTTATCTTGAACCTTGTTTGACTTTCTCTTTCCTTTGGGATTTTATTTCTTTTTGTCCCAGTAATTTCCCTTTTCGGCTACCACCGAATTTCTGTTTTTTCGTTTTATATTTTTTTTTATAATTTCTTTTCTCTATTGTATTATTTTGTATGTGATCTCTAGCAAGAACACTCAAAAAAGAGACTCCTAAACTTTAAAATTATATAAAATAAGCAATCCTTTTAATTAAATTTTTGAATTTTCTTCTTTCAAATCCGAAAATTGGGTTCTAATGAGAATTTTGGATTGAGATTAATTTTTTTCATCATTTTTATTATATCATAAAAATTTGTGTTATGTGATGGTTGTTAGATATAATTTAAATAAATTTACTATAATTTCGTAAACATTGCTTAAAAAATATATGATTTATGATTTTGATTTATGGGAAATTTTAGTTTATCTAATTTATGCTTATGGGATATAATTTATCTATGAAAAATATTTTTTATATTTTCTTATTTTGATTGATGAAATTCTCTTTTTGAATATGTTATCTTACTTGTGTAAATTAACTTTTAATATACAGAAAAGATGTAATTTTCCAGTGAAAATGTTGATTTTACTTATGTTGTTATACTAAAGGTGTGATCCTATTTTAAAAATCTAATCACATTTTTTTATATATCTGAAATGTAATTTTTAAATTTTCAAATAAAAAATACCTACTAGGTTGACCCGAATCAACTCACAAAAATCGAATAAACGTTCCTAACAAATTTTATATTAATCATTATAAAGTATACGTTAAAGAAAATTATGGCACCCGCCCACTTCAAATTCTAGATCCGACTATGAGTTAATAACTTGACTATAACGGTGTATAAAGTTTTCTTACACGGCGAGGATAGTTAAGTTAATCCAAAACGACAGGTATATTGTCCATAACAAGTCAACTCTTATAATATAGAAAATAAAGTAATTAACATACTAAAATAGTTGAATTACATTAATAGTGTAAAACATTGTATATATATAATTCTCATATTTATTTATTACAGCCTGAAAAATGTGAGACACAGGAAACGAATACTAGGGGTACGTTTGGTGAAAAATAAGTAGTAATCTTATTCATTTTCCTGTGTTTGATACGCAAGTCAAGGAAAATGTTATCTCAAGAGTATTCATAAATAATTTTGATACAATAAACATGAAGCCATAAACTTTCGAACCAACAACTTTTCGAACCCACAAATTACATAAACTTCTGAACCGCAAAACTTTCGAAACCGCGAAATTTCGAACCCATAAACTTTATAATTTCTAAACCGTAAACTTCAAAACACATAAATCTCCGAACTCATAACTTTGGAACTTGTAAAATTTTGAACATGTAAACCGAAAGATTAAAAAAGTAAAACTGACAATATATTTAAAAAAATATTTTTCCCCGGGGGGCATGGGTTGGGTGGAGGTGCAGAAAAAAAAAAACAGAAATTTAAAAATTACAAAAAAAGAGTTTTAAAAAAATATCATTCTTGTGCGGGTAGAGGGTGGGGAGACAGGGGGTGGGGGTGCAAAAAAAAAAAACAGAAATCTAAAAATTACAAAAAAAAAAAAAGAAAAAAAGTAAAATTTCTTCTGCGGGATTGGAGGCAGGGGTGGAGTGGGGTAGGTGGGGGCAGGGGGCGGGGTAGGGAGGGTGCAAAAAGAAAAACATAAATTTTAAAATAAAAAAAGTAAACATAAATATTGTTTTTGCAGGGGTGGGGTGGGCAGATGCGGGGTGGGTGGGTGAGGGTAAGGAATAGGGTGGGGAAGATTGAGAAGGAGTTTTGGAAAATGTTCTCTTCTCTTGATAGAAAAAATATTTTCCTCAAATTGAAAAAAAATGAGTTGATGAGGAAAATATTTTCTAAAACTTTTAAATCAACCAAACGTGAAAAAATTAAAAATATATTCCTTCGTACCAAACACACCCTAGGAGAGGAAGTGTCATACTATAAAAAGCGTAGCACCTTTAGCCTTTAGCGCATATTGCTTTCTATCATCAACCAATATACTACCAGTTAGTAATAACTTTGAAGCCGATTCACACGCACGCGTGCGGTTGTTCTGCGTCCCACCACCAGCAACAATCATATACCGAGGGAAAAAACTTGATTATTTCTCACTATTTCTTGACGAATGATTGATATGAAAAGGTTGCTTGAACTTTGCTACATTCGACAGACTCATACCTCCTAGCGTTGTTTTCAGGATTTTATACAATAAATTTTAACCCAAATTAATAGATGATAGAATTTAAAAGTCCACCAAATTATATAGAGAATCAGGTTCTCTATTAATTAGCTCCCACAGACACTACAGTAAGTAAATGACACAAGAAAGTTTTACGTGGAAAACTTTCAACTCACGGGATTAAGAATCACGACGACATACCCTTGTAAGCAGTGGCGGATCTAGAATTTTAGATAGATGGGTGCTCGCCGATTAAAATCCGAAAGAAGAGGAAAAAGAAGTTTAGATATGGGTGCGCACTTTATATTTATCTAACTATTTTTATAATTGTCTATGCATATTTACTAAATCCGATTAAAAGTAATGGGTGTTCAAGCACCCGTAAGTGTCCATGTACATCCGTCACTGCTTGTAAGATTTCAACTTCACTACTAAGCAAACTTTAGATTATAACCTATTGTAATCTAGGAATTAACCTCTTAATCCCTCACTAACTTGTAACAATTCTATTACAAGCCACTTTGTAATAACTCTATTAAAAAGACTTACAACTCGACTAACTCTAGCCAAGACACAAACACAAGGGTTTATGATTTACAAAGGTTTCTTACACAATGATTCTAATTAAGCTAAGTAGGAATTACAAGTAACGAACTTTAACAAAGGTACAACACAACTAAGGACATGTAATAACTCAATACAGGGAACTGATCTGTTACTATGTTGTTCTTTGTTCTAGATGCCCTTGAGAATCGCTTGCCAGATTGATTGGTAACTTGAGAGAGTTCTTGATCGATTCTTCAATGTTCAAGTAATGTTCTGCCTTTGGTTTAATATTAATAACATTGGTGACACCACTTGAATGATGCAAGCATGTTTGGTACAGGAGCATTCCCAATGAAGTTGACTGTTGCACTATTTTGCACTGTTGTGTGTGCTGGCAACAACGTTACAGCTGTTGAAGAGTTGACTGGTATGGTCACCAGGGGAACTGATGTCCATATGTTCCCTTGTTGTTTCTTTGACTTCTGAAGAGTTGATTTGTATCTCCAACTTGAGACTTGTTATTCTCACGTACTTGAGGATGTGTATCATGTTCTTTATCTTGTTTTTGTCATTAAATTTGTTAGATCATCAAAACATAACAAGATACATATAATCTATCGATAAAGATAAAAAAAGAATAAATGGCATGATAAAATATATATTTATGAAAAAAATAATGATATAGAGGAATCTATTGAAATCTATTCACATTGAATATACATATTTGAATTTTTGGAGACTATATGCATGCACACGATATAATGGAAGTTTAATTTTATAGATAATCACTCAACTTTCATTTCATTGCGCCACAATAACTTAGCTATTTTTGGTAATGAAAAAGTTACTTAATTTTCGTTAGGTATCATGAAAGTCATTAAACTATTTTTATAATAAAAAAGCTTGCCTTAATATCACATAAAGTCATTAGGAGGAAACAGTGGAGATATTCTTTATGATAGTTAGACGAAGTTAAGTATCTTTTTCATGAATTTCCGTGACACTTGCAAAATCTCGAGAGACTTTTTCATTATAAAAAATAATTTTGTAAATTTAGTTCAATAAATAAAATATAAGTGGCCATCTGTTAGATTATCCCTATTTTATCCTTAAGGGCAAGCCGCAGATAATATATTCATGGTAGTATGTTGTATCCATTGATAGAAAATCTTGAATCCGTCTTTGATAGCTTTTCAGTATCTTTTTCTTTTTGAATTATAATAATTGTGACTGGAAGCTATATATTTACTTGTTTTTCGAGTACAGAGCCACAACATAACCAGATTTACGATTGATAATTGAAAAATAGTCACAGTTTTAAAAGTAATTGAAAATTTGTCACTTTTCATTAGGATAAATTTGAACGAAAATAATGTTCAACATCCGGAAAAAATTTCAGCATAATATACTGGAGTTCGAATTGTTTACATGTGAACTTCCAGCATAATATACTGGTCTATCATAATATGCTAGAAGTTCATACACAAAGATTTTAATCTCCAGTATATTATGCTGGAACTTTCTATGTGGTGAAGTTCCAGCATAATATGCTAGAAGTTCATACATGTGCACCTATTATGTTGGAACTTTCCGTGTTGCAGCAAAATAGTGGTTATTTTTTTAATGACTTTACAAACGTTGGACATTTTTCAATTACCGATCCGAAAAGCTAACCCGTGCTCTTTTCACATACAAATTCGTTCCTATTCCTTTCTCGCTTTCCTATGTACACAAATTTATGCTCTTACAGCTTCTTGTTAATTACGATCCTCGGTTGCTTAGGACTTCAAACTGAGAAGAAACCCTAGAGTATAGAGTTATGTTGGAGTTGTATTTCGTTCATTTCATCAGAATGCTTCCAGAATAATAATTCGTTTGTCAAAACCATCATCATTTTTCGCAGAAACTTGTACGAACAATCATCGTTTTTTTTATACTATTTTCGAATCTCGTATGGATTTACAAGTGCTAGTATTATTTCATATTTATTTAATAGACACTACCGCGCATATATAATTTATAACAATTAAAGAAACTTAGGGAGGCGCGACTAATTAGTGGATTGCTGATTTGGTAACTGCTGCTATACCTTTTATTTTTCAACCACAAAAATGAACTATACCCTCTACTATAAGTTAGAAATTAGCTCTAATCAAGTAATAATAAAGAAGCAACACGCGGTTCCTGTAACTTGCTGAAAAAGGTCCTATTAGGGCCAGAAACTCCCACTTGTGAGTTCATATATACATTACGATTTGTTTTTGTTTGGTTTCTTTTTCCTGCCCATTACTTAGATACTACTCTTTTATCACTTTAATCTTAGACAATTGTAGATTTGAAATATAATTGACTTATAGAATAATAACATTTTTTGCAACTCTATGGTACTTTGTTAGGTGAAGTTAAGCTATGGGGATGAATGTTTGAAGAGGTGCAAGGTATACAGCTGAATAGCTTAAAAGATTAATACTATATAGTTTTCACCAATATAAATTATCACAGTACGTGTAAACAAGTGTGATGAACTCGTACCTAGCTTTGGATATAGATTTTGACTTAAGTTATTACATTCATCTTACCTTAGACTAGACAGATTCCACAAAACTCTCTTTCCCACCTCACACCCAATTTCCTTAACACTTGTACATTTTATTATCTTATGATGGTGTGATCTCCTAGTCAAGTTTTCTGTCTTATATAATGAAAGAAGAGGGTTTAAGTCATGGAGTGTATTGTAACAACCTGACTGGTCGTTTTGAGTATCTGTACTTCGCTCGGTGATTTAGAACCAAACTCTGTGTTTCGAAGCATTTAGAGACTAATTCTAGCCTTCCGCGATTTGCGTGTGCAGTCCGGGTATTGACCCGGAATCACTACTAAAAATCCGGCAAAAAGCGACCAAACGTTTGCGACCAAAATTGGTCTGTCAAATAAAGCGACCAAAGTTGGTCGCTAAACTGGATAAAATAATTAAAAAATAATTGTAAATATACTAGCGACCACAATTGGTCGCTATTTGGCCGATAATGTGGTCAAAATATTGACCGGAAGGTCAGACTTGGTTGGTCAAAGAAAAAAGTAACATTAGCGACCAACTTTGGTCGCTACAGTGGGACCCAACTATAAAAATTTTAATGATTATATTATTATTTTAAAAAATTATAAAATTTAAATAAATTTTTTTTACAATTAGCGACCAAAGTTGGTCGCTTATCAAATAGAGACCAACTTTGGTCGCTAATATTGGACCCAGTTATAAAGTTTTAATAATAATATTATTATTAAAAAAAATTATAAAATATAAATAAATATAATTAAATATTAGCGACCAAAGTTGGTCGCTAATGAAAGGGAAAGAGGATAGAGACCAAAGGTGGTCGCTAACATGGGACCCAGTTCTAACGTTTAACAATTATGTTATTTTTTTAAATTTTTTATAAAATATAAATTAAATCTGATTTATTGTTAGCGACCAACTTTGGTCGCTAATTGTGATTTCTGGATACTTAGAGGCCAAAGTTGGTCTCTTTTCAGGTCAACATTGGTCAAAATTAAAATCACTTTTATATTTACTATCTAAATAATATAAATGTAACCCGTTAATACTTTTATAATACAAGAGATGAATACACTAAAATATACTCTAACATGCTATATATATAGTTAAAATTGTACAACGATATATATATATATATA
>ML289563.1:776-11370 GCA_005239495.1 Nicotiana undulata
ATATATATATATATATATATATATATATATATATTCAACCAGAACCAAGTCTAATTTTCACCAAGCACCCTCAAAATTGAGATATAAACTACAAACAATATTCTCAATTGTTTGCAACAGCCCCCAATCCAAACAAATAATGATTTTCAAAAATTCAAATTCGAATTCAAAGCTTTATGATAGATTAGTCTTCAAATCTTCAATTCCTACGACCTGGAGGTTACTTCAATAGATTGATTGGCAGAAGAAATTTTTTAGGCTTACCTTATTGAGAGAGAAAAACGGTGAGAGAGAAAGATGAAGACAGAAAGAAAAATTGATAAGAGATGCGACAGTGAGAAAAGAGGAGAGAAAAAAGAAAATGATGTAACTAAAACCCCTAATTCAAAGCACTAATAATGGATTGTATATACTTTGAAAGTAATCTTTATATAGGGTGAGTAATATACAAAAGTAGGACAATTTTGATAAATAAATTTTAATATTGTATAGGAAGGAAAAAATTCTAAGTTTAAAAGACAAACACGGTAAGCACCAATAGATTTTGAGACTGGTGCTGGTGTTGGGGCAGCTCTTAAAAGATTCTAAAACATTGTGTAGATTTCTTATGCTCAATCCAATTGCCTGGCGGATATCAATTTATAATTGTTACAATAATTTACATATACGAAAACTACTTAAAAAGTAGTACTACTATATAATCACAATTTCTTATAATTAAAATTTATTCAGGAAGTGTTTGAAAAAAATGTAGGTAAAAAGAAAAGAAAAAGTTGACTTCTCAGATGGAGTTATAACAATAGAGTCATATAAACAAAGGGAACATTTAAGTCCAAAACTAATACATGTTTTTTTAAGAAAAAATAATTTATGTCTAAACATTTTAAAGGTGAAAATTCAAATAAAATTACCCATAAAGCATCTCTATGTAAAGACTAGGGTCTGGGTCGGATTACAATAACGACAACAACATACCCAGTATTATCTCACACCGGGGGGTCTAGGTCGGACAGTTCGGATTAGATATGAGAATTTCGGTTTGAATTTTCGGTTTTTGTATTGAAAAAATGACAATCCAAATCCAATCCAAATAAGTTCGGATTTGATTGAATTTTTTAAACGGTTCGGATTAATCGGTTTTTGGATATTATGAATTTTCGATTTTGAGCATATAAGTTGAGATGTTTCTACTTTTTACAAAAATGAATATCTAAATGAATTACTCATGTTGAATTGCCTTAAATGTTCCTCATTCTTGCCGCAATCATCCAAATAAAGTATCCAAGTAATACAATTATTATTAAAAAAATACAACGAAGATATTAATATGGCTGATAAGAAGTAGCAATAGTAAAATCCTATCCAATTATAAAGTATTCTAACAGTAACTTAGTGGATTAATATAAAAACTTCGAATTTTCGGATATCCAAAAACCCGAAGTACCAAATCAAATATCCAATACGAAATCCAAAATTTTTAAAAATTAAATCCAAAATCCAATCTGTAATCCGAAAATCCAAACCAAAACTAAAAAACTTTTCGGATTTCGGATTTGCCCAAACTATATTCACCCCTATAAAAGACGCCAACAACAATAACAAATTGTGTATTCCACAAATGGGGTCGGGGGATGGTAGTATGTACACAGTCCTTACCCCTTACTTGAAAAGGTAGAGAGGCTATTTTCGATAGACCCCCGATTCAGGAAGATAATAAGGATAAGACAAAGGAAGGATAAAAAGGAAGGAGTAACAACAAGCAACAACACTAGTTAACCGATCAGAAAATCGAAGCAAAAAAAGACGAGTAATAATAGAGATATACAATAATATAAGACTAACACTACGTAGTGCACTAAAACTACTGATATAAATACGGCAAAGACTCCACTACCTAACCTTCTATCCTAATCTTCGATCTTCACACCTTCCTATCAAGGTTCATGTCCTCGGTAAGCTGGAGCGTTGCCATATCTTGCCTAATCACCTCTCCCCAATGTTTTTTCAGCCTGCCTCTACCTCGTAGGCCCTCCAAGGCCAACCGCTCACACCTCCTTACTGGGGTATCCGTGCCTTGCCTCTTCACACATCCATTTAAGTCTCGCTTCTCGCATCTTGTCCTCCATAGGAATCATACCCACCTTATCCCGAATAATTTCATTTCTACTTTTACCTAATCTCGTATACCCACACATGTATCTCAATATTCTCATTTATGCTAACTTTATCTTATGCACATTTTATATGCCGGTGATTTTTTTCTAATAAGAGACAGAAAGTAAAAACTGTGAAGTCATTATGAGCCCGTTTGGACATACAAATTTTTTCATTTTCCTTTCGAATTTTTTCTTATATTTTATCGAAATCAGCGTTTGAAAGTAAAATTTTAAATTTTCACTTGAAGATAAATTTTGAAACTTTTTAAAAATTTGAAATACTTTAGAGAGTTGTTTTTCAAAAAATTTCACTCAAATCACTCAGAAAAATTCAAAAACAACTCACAATTATATTTATGTCCCAACACAACTCTTTTCAATATCATTTTCTCTTGAAAAAAAATGTCACTTCTTTTTAGAATTTTACGATTCTTATGTTCAAACGCCCACTAATTAAGCTCTTCATCTATTGATGCAAAAAGAGAAGTAATAAGTTAGGATTTGTAAATCAGGTGGAGCAATCTATACTATATTAAAATGAACAGCTTAAATCAAGTTGACGTATCAAATGGCGTATAAGTTTTGCAGCCTTTTAGAAATTTCTATACTGAACTATTCAAATAACTACACTGTTGAGATAAAGTATACATAACATATTATCATGCACCTCAAGCATTTTTTACTTTGTGCCTCCCACAATATGTTTTTCACCGAGCTTATATATTAAAACTTTGGATCCCACAAATTCTATTTATCAAGTATAGGCAACTTTCACACAACTTGTGTAAAAAGGCAAAAACTTAAAAATTTCCTCCTTGCAGCTAACAATGCTTAGGATAATCTGATCTGTTAACAACAACGAAAGATTTTTTCAGAATCTGTTCTAATCAATTACCCGAATTCAATTTTATCTTTCTTGAAAACGAAATTTTTGTTCACGAACTAAATACCTTGTTCTTGCTTTTAGTATGTTTCTGTCTTTGTAGGGAGGATTTCTCAGAGTATATTTCTGAAGAAGGAGAGCCTTGATTATATAGAGAAGGGAAGCTGTCAGAGAAAAAATTACCGAGAAACTGACCCAGGTTGATCCCCACACTCACACTTACTTCTCAACGTGCATCAGTTTTATTTTAGGAGTTAAATTTTCCCTAGGTAACTTCTCTTAATCATATCTCCTTTAAAAACAGGTCGGGTTAGTCCATATGGGCGACCCGCGACCCAAACCCAATATCCAAATACCCTCATGGTAAGTGTAATGGTCGAACTATGAATACAAGTTAAATTATTAAATTTTAGTCGTCTTCCCTTTCTACTCGAATCTTTTCATTCCAAATCAACTGCTTTCCTAGACATGCATTGTGCCGAATCACTCGTGGCTATTACTGATATGCTAAAGTAGCAACGTTGATTGGCACTTCAAGAGATAGTAAAAGGTCAAAGGGTATTCTAATAAAAGTTGATATAACTGCTTTGGGATCTCACACAATGAAGAAGCAGGGATTCATTCTTGCATTATCCCATGGTCGATAGCACACGTGGTATGAAACACATGTTACGGTGTTCTCACCTTATATTGGCGCGTGTGCCTTATTATTTTTAATCATTCAACACCATATAAATTTTGGTCTAAACACCTCCAAATGTCTAACCCGAGTTTCTCACTTTAATAATCCTCAAACCATCTTCTTAGAGAAACTCGCATCTGGCTTACAAAACAAGTCATAATTGAATAGTGAAATTCGTAAGTCTGATTAGTTGTCAAGACCAACCTTTACAAGTAAATATAACCTCGCATTATCGTTTCTATAATGTCTCATCTCTTCACGATTCTTAACGTAAAAGTCGATTTCTCATGTGAGAGAGACAATTTCGCGACTTGTTCGACACACTTTATCTACAAAAACATTCATCACATGCATACGAGATATAAGCATAAATTCAAGAGTCAAATATTGATGAGCATATTATAATACTAAAGTCATTTTACAATACATAAATATGTTCATATCCTTCGCAAACCTAGAGCCATAACATGTTTCTCAAACAAGTCTCTACATGTCGCCTTTGTAAAATGATCAGCTATCATGCTTTGCGTAGGAATGTACTGTAAATTTATCTCTCCACTTGCTACCATTTCTCTCACAAAGTTATACTTGATGTCAATAGTTTTGGTCTTGCTGTGATACTTAGGATCTTTTGTATATGCAATAGTCGCTTGACTATCACAATATAGAGTCATGGGACCCTGAGAGTTCTTTGTAGTATCCAAATGCTCAAAGAATCTCTTCAACCAAACAACTTCTTGTACTGCAGACGCACAAGCCACGAACTCAGCTTCCATCGTTGAAGGGCAGTACATGTTTGTTTCTTACTTTTCCATGCTATAGCACCACCATTAAGTAAGAAGGCATAACCGGATGTTGATTTTCTATCATCCCGGTCACCAGCCCAATCAACATTGTATATCCTCTCAAGTATAAATCACTTCCATTACATACTGAATAATCTGCAGTTCCCTTCAGGTGTCCAAAAATTCTCTTCACAGCTTTCTAATGGTCTCTTCCAGGATTGGATTGATACCTGCTAACCAGACCTACGACATAACAAATGTCTGGGTGAGTACACATCATAGCGTACATCAAGCTCCCGAAAACACTTGAATATGGAACTCGAGGCATGTTTTCCTTTTCATTTCAGTCTTGGGACACATTTCAAGGCTTAAAGTTTCACCTCTCGCTATAAGAGTATCCATGGATTTGCAACTATTCATGCGAAAACGCTCCAAAATTTTCTTTATATAAGTTTCTTGAGATATATTCAATAACTTCCTGGAACGGTCTCTTTGGATCTTAACTCCAAGGATATAGTCAGCCTCACCCATATCTTTCATGTCAAATGACTTTGAAAGCCGCGGCTTGATAGTTTTCAAATACTCCAAATTGTTTCCGGCTAATAAAATATCGTCCACATAAAGAGAAAGAATTACAAACATCCCATTGGACTTCTTCACATAAATGAAATGGTATTCATTGATCATGGTAAAATGGTACGAGATCACCTTCTTGTGAAATCTCAAATACCATTGGCTTGAAGATTGCTTTAGACCATAAATAAAGCTTTTCAATTTACAGACCTTCTTTTCTTGCCTTTAACGATGAAGCCACAGGTTGTTCCATGTAGATTTCTTCGTTTAGTTTTCCATTAAGAAAATCCGTCTTCACGTCCATTTGATGTAATTCCAAATCCAAACGTGCAACAACAACCAAAAGTAAGCGGATTGAGGTAAACTTCATAACCGGTGAAAATGTTTCCTCATAAATATATTCCAGCTTCTTGAGTAAAACCTTTTGCCACCAATCGTGACTTGTATCTTTCTATTGACCCATCCACTTTGCGTTTAACTTTGAGAATCCATTTGTTACCAATGGCTCTACGCCCAGGCGGAAGGTCAACTAGATCCTAGACTTTGTTGGTTTTCATGGACTCTAATTCTTCTTTTATTAATTTCATCCACTCATCTTTCCAGTGCTCGATAAAGACTCAGTCATAGACTTTGGATCATCCATTTCTATGGGAGATACCAAGAAAACATAATCTTCTATTTCATAAGTACGTTTGGGTATATTTTTCCTAGCACTCTTTCGTAGTTGAAATTCATGTTCGTCAGAAGGATTTTTGGATTGAGAGTTCCCACTCCCACTCAGATCAAGAATAAGATCTTGATCAATTTGATTGTCAAATGTGTAGAAGACACTTGCTGACTGTCTGAGTTCAAAATTTCATAAAGAGGCTCTCCATTCTTTACCCGTCCTTCTTTTAAAATCATTTTCCAGAAATATGATATCTCACGATTCAATCTCCGAAACACTTCCATCCTCTAATTCACCAATGAACACATACCCTTTGGAGTGTTCTGAATATCTTATAAAGATACATTTCTTGCATTTTGGACCTAATTTACCAAACTTGCTAACATAATCTTTTACATATGCAGCACAACCCCAAGGTCGTAAATCCTTTAAGTTTGGTTTATGACCAGTACATAGCTCATAAGGAGTGGAATAAACTAATTTAGAAGGCACTTTGTTCAATATGTAAGTTGTAGTCAATAACACATCTCCCATAAGGAGATAGGTAAATTTACCTGCGCCATCATGGACCTTATCATGTCCAGTAGTGTTCTATTCCTCCTTTATGCTACACCATTTTGTTGAGGTGTGTACGGAATAGTTAACTGTCTGGTGATGCCCCTTTAATTACACAATTCTTCAAATTCTTTTGACATATATTCACGTCCTCTATCGGTTCTTAAAGTCTTAATCCCTTTGTCTAATTGATTCTCAACTTCATTCAAATATTTCTTAAAGCATTCAAGTGCTTCAGATTTATGAAAAATCAAATAGACATAACCAAAGCGTGTGAAGTCATCAATAAACGTAATGAAATATAAAGCACCATATCCCTCACATCTTGGACCACAAATATCAGAATGGATTAATTGCAACGGAAAATCAACTCTCTTAGCCTTTCCAAATGAGTTACGTGTAATCTTTTTGGCAAGACAATTTTCACAAGTTGGCATTTCAATTTTAGAGAAAGAACCTAGATGTCCTTCCTTAGCCATTCTATTCATTCGAATCTGCCCTATGTGACCTAATCTTGCATGCCATGTAATAACATGAACATTATTGTTACTAGAATAGCATTCCTTAACACAACGGTCAACATAATAGCTATACGTTGAAGGATTACAATCTAACATAATAAAACCATCATAACAATGTCCAAACCCATAAAAACATTGTCTTGAGTAATTCTAAGACCATTGAGACTAAAGTTCAAATAGAAATCTAAATCTAGAAGAACAGACACATAGACTAAGTTTCGTCGAATCTCTGAAACATATAGGACGTTATGCAACATCAAAGATCGGCCACCACACATGTCCATTATGCAAGTTCCTATCCCTTTGACTCCAAGATTTTGCATTATTTCCCACATATACATGCTTTGATCCAGGTGGAACTCGACGAAACTCTATAAACGCTTCTCTATCGCGGCTCACATGGTCGGTGTCCCCTGAGTCTACAATCCACACATGATAAGATTCAGTTAGTAAAATAGTGCTAGAAACATATATAACACTAAGAGATGCATTTGGCTTAGTGCACCCACGAGCAAAAACTTGACAATTGTAGCGCTTCATCTTACTCTTGTCTTTCTTCTTGTAGAACCGTTTTTCTTTCTTCGAATTTGGCCTGTTTCTTTTCTTGGAGGATCCTTCTCCGGTGTCCTTACCCTTTCCGTCATTTTTTCAGTTTTTCTTGCGCTTGAAGTTTGATCTCTTTGTACCACTTGATTCTGCCACAAAGGCATTAGGTACAACTTTAGCAGCACCAAGTCGCTCTTCTTCAAGCTCCACATGACGGGCAACATCGGCAAAAGTTTTGATGCTATCATTGTGGGTCAAGTTAACCTTCAGATGTTCCCAATTATTGGAAAGAGACCGAATCACTGCCTGAACCTGCAGCTCGTCAGAGAGAACATGTCCAACACTTTTGAGTTGAGCAATCATATTTGACATCACTCTTAGATGTTGCTTGACACTGTGATCATGACGCTTTTTGTACGTGTCAAACTTGATTGTCAGCTGTCGAAGGCGAGTCATAGTTGTACCTTCATATGCCTCTCTTAAATGTGCCCACATGGCTTGAGCAGTAGGATATTGCTCACATTCGTGGATGAGATAATCAACAACTGAACTTACAATAATTCCTCGTGTAGTGGAATCTTTCTTTTTCCAAATATTGTAAGTTTCCAGATCCCTCCTGTGTTGGGCACTGTTACCCTCCTCTGGGTGACTCATTGCATGGTTAATACTTTCAAGAGCATCTTGCTCTTCGAGTACAGACACATCTTACGACACCAGATGTCGTAATTTTCACCATTCAGTTTGTCATCCTTGTTCAAGTCAGCAATGATACTTTTTGATGCCATGTCTGTTATTAGAGACAATATTACAAGTTTAACACATCAATATATACTTCAATCAATTTTTGCATGTGATTGCTCACTCAAGTAAATTAATTATAATATTAATTTACATTTAGTATAGAATCGAAAGGTCACTACGTTTCCGTTCATCATCTATATCTTAATATTTTGATTAATATTAAAATCACTTCTTAGTGTGTACTTTATTTCAAGTCTTAATCCATTACAAAAAAATATAATAAACAATGTATGCAATTGGTGAGACAAATACCATAATATAAATTTCATTAAGATAAAACACATAATAACAATTTACATGTTTGCTAGGACATACATGTACCAATCAAACATTAACTCTTGCACATATACGCTAAAAGGTGCACTATGCCAAATATCATGATACATCTCAGTTAAAATTTCATCCTAAGGCTCCGAAGAGAGTTCGCTAAAATAGCTAATGCATCCCAATCAGTATTATTCTGTGTAATTAACCAATTCAGCTCTTTTTAACTGAAAAATGTGTACATGTTCAGGAAAGGAAGAATTAGGACCCATTTTAAATTCCTTAAACTCCCTAAATTTCTTTTCTCCTTTCCTTCGTTCAGCCCTTCGATCCCTTAACTCATTTTGCGTCGCCCTTGGGACATTCCTGATGACTTCAGGCTCCGAGTTTGAATCATTATAGAAATAAGTCTTGCGACGACGTATTCTTTCTACGTTGTCCTCTTCCTTGACTTCGAGAACTCCTACTTGGGAGTAATTCGAACTTATCCTTGATCAGCCATATTTGAAATAGGACCAAGGAAACAATAAAAAAGGGCTACAACCATTCAATGTGAAAACATATATTACAATAACTTGTAGAGGATAGGGATATATGTAACTAAGGCTAGTATTTTTAATATTTAAATACATGATCTAAGCATTTAGAAAAATATAACCACTTTACTGTTTGTTAGTCTTCATTCAAGTGATATATTAGATTTCTTCAACTACAGTGAAATCATGAGTGACTACTACAACATACGACTAACATTTGCTTAATTAACTAAAAAATAATAGACAAGAGGAGAAAACTTGAAGGAATTCTGACTTGAAAACTTTGCCAAGTCAACTTGAAATAACAATTTATTTTAGCATCATCTGTTAACACCATACTGTCTAGACTTTTGGAAAGTCACATTCAATTTGTTAAAGAAGTTCTCATTTGACAGTCAAGAAAGGAGAACAAAAAGTCAAAACTTTCAATCAGTCTCTGGCAATTTATTTCTTCAATTGGGACTTCTGGTGTTGCTTTCTCTGGTACTACCCTATCGTGGAATTTCAAGAAGGCTACTTGAAATTCCTCTGCTTTTGCACCCCATACAATCACATACATTGGCATCACATACATGTTTCTGGTGGATGCTCTTTATAGTTTACATTTCACATGTAAAATAGTAAGTTTTTTCTGTGGTCTTAAAACTCAAGATTGGCTCTGTTGGTGCAAAAGATTTTCTTTTGTTTTATTTTTATGCCAATTTTATTAAGTTTTATCAGAAACAAATATTCTCTTTAGAATGAAATCACTGCAACGTAGTGCAATTCCTTTTCTGATAAAAAAAATTGCTTTGGAACAAACAGCAACAAACAACGATTGGAGGCGAATGATCGGCTCCCACCTATACCACTATAAAATAGCAAGGCAAGGTCATTGTAGCTTTTACCCTGTCACGACCCGCAATCCCACCTTCGGGCCATGACTGCGTCTAACGTTGAACCCGCTAGACAAGCCAACGTTTGAACTAAATAAATTCATTAACAACTAACACAGATAAGATAACTAAAGTATCGGTGGTCAACAATAGGAAGGTTAACAAATAGCCAAAAATAACATAGCAATTTCGAAGTAAAACCCATATACAAATCCCAGAATTGGTGTCACATACTCACGAACTGTCTAAGAGATTACTACAACAAAAGGTCTGAAAATAAGTACATAGGACTGTCTTTGGAATACAAAGTAAGACAGAGCTGAAAGTGAATAGTAGAAGGTGACGTCAAGGCCCACGAACGTCTGCAGGTCTACCTCGAGGTCTCCTGTGTGAACTGATGAGATGCTCCGACCGTCAGTGATCACCGGGTCCGGCTGCGTAGTCTGCACAACATAAAGAAGTGCAAGTGTAGCATCAGTACAACCGACCCCATGTACTGAGTAAGTGTCGAGCCTAACCTCGGCGAAGTAGTGACGAGGCTAGGACCAACAACAACATATGTACCTGTACAGTTTTATATAATAACAGGAAAAATGGCAACAGAAATAAGCAAGTAAGACAGATATGGGGAGGACATGCTGGGGTAAAAGGGGCAACAATTGCTAGCACGGTAGAATAGGGCAGTAACCGATATGTAAAAGAAATAAAGGCAGGAATTTAACTTCTCAACAGATAATGAAGAAAGGCACG
>ML289566.1:856-22559 GCA_005239495.1 Nicotiana undulata
CCCCTTACAAAGTTTGGAAAAGAGACACACCTGGACAAGTGCTCCTCCGGCCAACGGACCAATCAACACGACGCACGAATCCTCCGAATCACCCTCGATGGCTCGCAACTAGCCAAAAGCACATAATTATATCAATTTAGGAAGATTCGAGGAGGATTTATCAAATATTTCCTCAAAAATGTATTCTTGACGTACTTTGGAAATTCAACTCCGAACCTCGGCATCCGGAAAATTATAATTCTTGAAGAATCGCGCTATACGTCGCCTAAGGATCATGATTAACTCAATTAATCATCCCTCAATGGCCCAAAACATTAGAATTCACATTTTCATCAAAACCCTCTATTCTCCCCAACAATTTCTTATGAATTTCTATGAATTAGGAAGAGGAAATTCTCAAAGAACGGAAGAAATTGACATGCGGAGGGTTACGGAATCACTTACCTGAGTTTCTAGGCCGAAATACCCGTTCTGGAGCTCTTGGGGTCGTCAACAATGGAGGAAATATGATTTTTGGGAAAGAAATCACGACTTGGGCCTTTTAATAGGACTGCCCAGCAGTTTCCGCACCTACAGAATAAAGGGTCGCGCCTGCGGAAAAAGGCCTGGGCACTGGGGGATTTCTCGCACCTGCGGCCTTTGGATCGCAGGTGCGGACTCGCACCTGCGGGAATTTGTTCGCACCCGCGATGGTCTGGGCCCCTGGGGAAAGTCGCGCCTGCGGGCTTTTGTCCGCGCCTGCGGAGCCGCGCCTGCGGCTAGAGCCGCACTTGAGATGGCATTTCCGCAGGTGCGAACCTCGCGCCTGCGGCGCATGGACCGCAGGTGCGGTCACACCTGTAAATTCCCACCAGCTATGAGTTTTGCTGGTTTTTGACCCCGATCGGGGTCCGGGAGACCCCTGGGCCCACCCGAGCCCTCGACAAATTATACCAACAAGTCCCAAATCACATGACGGACTTGCTCGAGCTCCCAGAACACTAAAAACATCATTCAAACCAAGAATCACTCTCCAAAACCCCTTAGATCAAACTTAGGATTTCAAGAAAAATCAAATGGCTCATCAATACGCCGAACGAACCTACACTGCTCGGAATGACCCCAAATTTTGCGGACATGTCATAAATGACTATACGAAACTATTGCTAGTTCCGGAATTCCATTCGGACCATGATATCACGAGGTCCAATTCCATGCTGAATTCCCAATCTTATGAAATCCTGAATTCCAATTCAGGTGCCGAAATACTCCCGGGTCATCAGAAACCCGAGGCGAACACACTCCCAAGTCCGAAATCATCATGCAGAGCTGCTGGAGCTATCAAAACTCGATTCCGAGGTCGTTTGTTTAAAATGCTGCTCTGAACCAAAATCAGCCAAATAGGCTAGCCTTCAGGAACCAAGTGTTCCTGAACTGGCCAAATCACTTCTGAATCTCGAACTACCTACCCACACAAGTCATAAGGCACGAGTAGTCTCTATGGAAAGAGTCATTCACAGGAATAGAGTCCCAACACACAAAATGATCGGCTGGGTCGTTGCAGCAAAAATGAATATACAAATCCAGAATAGGAAAGAGAATATGTACATCAATAGGGAGGGAAGAATATATACATAATGAAAATAATAATAAAAAGAGTATTGTAGTTATTACTGGCCAATGTCATATCAAATCAAAATAGACCACCCCCCATAATAAGAATAAGCATTGTCCTCAACTCTTAACAAAAATCAAAATAAGGAAGGGGAAAGAGTAGAGAGAACTCCATATGTGGTCTCAGTGTGCATAGCAACATCACCACCCTCAGGCTTCTCCAATTGGATCTCATTATCCTCTGCTCGGGGAGTAGCAGGGTTGGTAAACATCTGTAGCACCTCCTCAACGGTGTGGGCAGTGAGTTCTGGCTCGTCAGACTAGCCAGCTGGTGCCACTGGTGTTGATGGTGCTAATGGGTCTGCTGGTACTGATAAATCTGTCTCCATCAGCAAGTCAAATGGTAGATCACCAGCTTCTGCTATCTTGGTCACCTCTCTTCTCGACTTGTCCACTGATTTTCTCGAAGCCTGGGATTTTCTCATCTTCTTTACTTGTTTACCTAGCTCCTCAGTATCTCCCCCACGTGCCACCAAGGTATCCATGATGGTATTCTGATTATCCAAGATCTTCTTCAATGTTTCCTCCACTGACGGAGGAACCTGGGTGTTGGGGTAGAAGACCTTGTTGCAATAGCACTAGATATGTTAGACAACATTGTAGTAGCTTTCCGCATCCAGTTGTTTAGAATTGTTAGTGTTTTGGAGACTCGTAGTGCAGTGAGTGGATAGGTGGATGAGGAAGGCATTGTTACTGATGGCCCTGAAGATGGATATGGTGGTATGGCAACTGTCTCGGTGGAAGGACCGACTACTGTGGAAGGCATGGAATCCATATAAGGCATAACTGAGATAAATTTGGCACAATTTTTAGCTGTAGAAGGCATAGCAGTTCAATAATGCGGCCGTATTTCCAAAATTATGTGGTCCGCATAAGCCATTCTGCGGCCATAATCAAAATTGTGCGGGTCGTACTCCCCCTTTGCGCACAGTTTTATCTGCAACTATCTTATAGTGTGTTTTTGAACTTTAACTAACTCTTGTTTCTATGTATTGTAGAACATGGTTCGATCAAGAGGACGTGGTGATACTTCCAGAGGGAGGGGTGAATCCTCCCCCGGCCGAGGCAGGGGTACCCAACCCCTATTGGTCCAGAAAGGGATATCAAAGAAACCAACCACAAGGAGACGTAGGGCCACAGAGCCCTCTAAATCAAGCTCTTACATCCCATCTAGGGAGGCATCTCAGGGCCGCTATATGGAGGCACAATCTGAGGCCCAATCTCAACCACAACAGTTCCTAGGGAGATACCAACTCCACAATAAGCCTTCCGCCTCAGCGAGCTCTTCTAAGGGTTCAGAAGAAGGCATCCAGGGTTCAGAACCCTCATCTACTGACACCCCCGCCATACCAGTTGTAGTTGAAGATGATGATGATATTGCAGATGATAGTAGAGTGGGTGATACTAGAGTTGATGATGGTTGACGTCAAAAAAGGAGGTTTGGGAAGATAGATTTGTGAGCCTAACAACATTTACCAGGTTCCGAGAGCGGTGGCCCAAAGATCGCTCACACTTGAGGGTCAGTTTCTATTAAAGGATTTAGATAGACTCAATCCAAATGTGGCTAAATAGTTCAGAGAGAGAAAGAGGTAGACATGGTTCACTTAGAGTGTTATTGATACCAAGGACCATTTAGTCCGGGAATTTTATGCCAATATGGCACATATAAAAAAGGGGACTAAGGTGACCAAGGTGATAAACTTGAAGGTCAGATTTGATCAGAGCACTCTGAATACCTACTTGGGGTTCGAGCAGTTGGAGCCGATGCAATATCTTGAGAAGTTTTCAATGGGTGATGCATCTTTCCCTTGGTTAGCAGGGATCTTGGCAGCTCCAGGACCACCATCACCAAGGATCACAGCAGGGGTTCCCAATACACGGGCTACCCTCAACTTTGAAGAAACAAGGTGGAAATATTTGTACGGCTTCATAGACCCGAGCAAAAATGAGAACAATCTTGTAGTCCCCTGGGAAGTCTTAGTGGCATCTATTATGGTCGTGTACCCAATCAATGTGGGTGCCATCATGTCGGCAAACATGTAAGTGGTTGTCAAACAGGGTGAAAGCTTCTACCCGTATTCCAATACTATCACGAAGTATCTCACGGATGTGGGGTGGAGCCGAGGAGCTTTGATACGAAGGTTCGGGCTAATAAGCCTTCTCTTAGTACTCTCTCAAGGACCCAAGGAACCAGAAGAATAATGGTTAGTCGACTACTACCGTAGGCCAGTCTGATGAGCCATCGGTGGTAGTTGCCTGTGTAATTGACTTGGGCATCGTTCATGGTCTTACTAGCATTGTAGACCGGGTGGAAGAATTTGATGATACGTTGCCCCAAAACTTCTCCAACCACCACATCACTTGCGTCACACATGAGCTCAAAAGGCAAGCTCCAATCCAGTGCGGTGATAATAGGAGTAGTTGTCAATTTGAACTTGAGCAATTCGAATGCCTTAATGCAATCCTCATTGAAATGAAATTTGGAATCCTTCTCCAAAATCTTACACAAGGGGTTCACCACTTTGGAAAAATCCTTGATGAATTGGAGATAAAACCCCGCATGACCCAAGAAACTCCTCACCCCCTTCACGGATGTTGGAGGTGGAAGTTTAGAAATCACCTCTATTTTGGCCTTGTCGGCCTTAATACCGTTCTTTGAAATTTTGTGGCCAAGGACAATGCCTTCCTCGACCATGACATGACATTTCTCCCAATTGAGCACCAAGTTCGTCTCTTCACATCTTGCCAAGATTTATCCAAACTTTTCAAGCAATCATCAAAAGAATTCCCAACCATTGAAAATTCATCCATAAAGACTTCAAGGAAATCCTCCACCATGCCGGTGAGGATAGACATCATACACCATTGAAAAGTCGTCGGTGCATTGCCTAACCCTAATGACATCCGCAAGAATGCGAAAGTTCCATAGGGACATGTGAAAGTAGTCTTCTCTTGATCCTCAGGAGAAATAGAATTTTATTGTAGCCAGAATACCCATCAAGGAAACAATAGAAAGCACGATCGGCCAACCTATCAAGTATTTGATCAAGGATGGAAAGTGGGAAATGATCCTTCCTTGTGACTTTGTTGAGCTTGCGATAGTCCATACACACTCTCTACCAGTCATCGTTCTTGTAGCAATCGACTCGTTCTTGTCATTGGTGACCACCATAATGCCCTTTTCTTTGCGACACATTGCACTAGAGAAGTCCACGAACTATCAGAAGTGGGGTAAACAACCCCGACATCCAACCACTTTATGATCTCCTTCCTGATCATCTCTTGTATTGCTTCATTTAGCTGCCTTTGATGTTCAACAGAGGGTTTCGCATCCTCCTCAAAATAATCTTGTGCATGCAAAAGGCGGGGCTTATACACGGAATATCTGCCAATGTTCATCTGATAGCTTTCTTCCTCTTTTGTAGCACCGCCAATATGGAGTCTACTTGCACGTTAGTCAAGCAAGAGGAAAGAATAACCGGTAAAGTAGAACAAGGGCCAGGGAATTCATACCTGAGATGTGGAGGCAATGGCTTTAACTCCAAAGTGGGAGGCTCCTCGATTGAGGTCTTTGTTGGAGGAGTCTTTCGGTTTTCAAGATCTAAGGACAATTTGCGGGGTTCATAAGTGTACAACCCCATTCCTTGCAATGCATTCACACATTTCACATAGTCATCCTTCTCATCATCTTCAACGTTAAACAAAATGGCTTCCAAACTATCATCCACATTCATTGGCACTAGCATCATCAATAATCATACCGGTCACCAAGTCCACCACGAACAAACTTCATTGCTATTCGGTTGCCTCATAGATTTGCACACATGGAAAACCACATTTTCATCACCCACCCGGAAAGTGAGCTCACTGGTTTCCACATCAACAAGAGCCTTCCCCGTAGTAAGGAAATGTCTCCCCCAAGTAATAGGCACCTCATAGTCCTCTTCAAAATCAAGAATCACAAAGTCCACAGGGAGGATGAATTTATCAACACGAACCAACACATCATCAATAATATTGAATGGTCTCTTCATAGTACGATCCGCAATTTTTAACCTCATAGATGTGGGTCTTGGTTGCCCAATCCCCAACATTTTGAAAACTGAGTAGGGCATCAAGTTGATACTTACCCCTAGATCACAAAGAGCTTTAGTAAAGTAGGCGTTTCCAATGGTACAATGGATTGTGGAAGTACCGGGATCTTCCAATTTAGGATCCATTGAGTGCTCAATTTCACTCACTTGATGTGTCATCTTTATAGTCTCACAATTCATCGACCTCTTCTTTGTCACCAAATACTTCATGAACTTTGCATAACCAAGCATTTGCTCCAAAGCCTCAACCAACGACACATTAATAGATAGGCTTTTCATCATGTCAATAAACTTTTTGAATTGGTTCTTTCCATTTTGCCTGGCAAGCATTTGAGGGTATGAAAGAGGAGGCCTTGGCATTGGTGCCTTAACATTTGGCACTATCGGTTTCGGTATGTCTACAATGTTCTCCCTAGATGGGTTCACTTCCTCTTGAGTCTCCTACATATTGTCATCAATATCAATTTTCACTTCGTTATTTTCTTGCACCACATTGTTTGGAATCTCATATTCTTGTATCACTTGCTCATCATCCACAATTTTTCTTTGACTTGAGGTAGTTGCATCCCCACTTTTTCCACTCCTTGTAGTCACAACGTTCCATGTCCCATGTTGTTTCCACTCTTTGGGTTAACCACCGTGTCACTAGGTAGTGCCCCATTAGGACGAGTGTTCAAAACTTGCGAGATTTTCCCTAATTGAATTTCCAAATTGCGAATTGAAGTGTTGTGAGAGGCTAGTTGAGCATAAAAGTTAGCATTCTTCTCCATCATTTGTTTGAACATGTTCTCAATTCGCCCCATCTCATTATTGGAAGAGCTAGTACCATAGGAAGGATAGAGAGGTGGGTTGCTTTGTTGTTGATACATCGGGGGCCTTTGAAAGCCTGACCCCCGATTCCCCTAGTTATTGTCTCAACCCCCTTTGTTGTTTCCTCCCCAATATCCTTGATTATTTCCACTCCAATTGCCTTGGTTGTTTTGACCATTTCAATTTCCTTGATTGTTTTGATTGTTCCAATTACCTTGGTTGTTACCACTATTTCAATTGCCTTGGTTGCTAGAATTCCAATTCCCTTAATTATCTTGAGATATCCATTGTTGTTGATTCGGGCCTTGAGAGTTGTTTATTTTCCCTTGGAAATTATTCACATATTTCACTTCCTCCTCTTGTTCATTGTAGGATTCATCTTGGTCAAACCCATTATATTCTTGCACATATTCTTCTACACAGTTTTGCACTTGTTGACCCTTTTTCCTTCTCTTCTTTACTATCATATTAACACCGTTCATTGCATTTACTTGCTTAGGACCTTGAACTTGTTGAAGTTGATCTTTGGCTAATTGATTCATTGTGGTGGTCAACTCGGAAATTTCTTGCCCATGATCATGCAATTATTTATGTGGGTGAATCACATTGGGATTACCTTGAGGAACATTTTCTATACTTTGCCATGCTGGTGAAGTATCCCCTATTTCATCTAAGATCTCACAAGCTTCGACATATGCCGTTGTCATGAAATTTCCACCGGAAGTTGGTTGACCACACATTGATTGGTAATATTGATCCCCCTATAAAAAGTTTGTTGAATCATAGCCTCCGTCATATCATTGTTTGGGCACTCTTTCACCATAGTATGGTACCTCTCCCATATCTCATGCAAAGGCCCATTGGATTCTTGTTTGAATTCTAGAATCTCATATCTAAGAGTAGCCATATGCCCGGGAGAAAAGAACTTGGAAATGAATTTCTCCGCTAATTCGTCCCATGTATGGATCGAATGGTTTGGAAATCTTTCTAACCAATCCAAGACTTTTCCCGTAGAGAGAAAGGAAATATCCTCAACCTTAGAGCATCCACGGAGACGTTGGTCTGTTTACTCCCCTAGAAAGTGTCCACAAACCCCTTCAAGTGTTTGTATGCATTTTGACTTGGAGCCCCGATGAAGATCACAGTGATCTAGCAATGTGAGAATAACATTAGTGATTTGGAAGTTGCCCGCCCTAATGCGGGGCGGGACTATGGCACTTGCATATCCTTCGTTTGGCAACACCCTATGCGGAGCCTCTCTTAGTGGAGATAGGGGAGGAACGTGAACATTGCCTTGAGTCGGGCGACCTCATCTATTTGTTTGAGGTTCAAGAGGAACCTCTTCAACTAGGCCACCCTCCACGCCATCCCCCAATGGCAAGTTTCTGAGAGGATCATTGTTGTTGAGAGCCATTTTTGTACCTATAATTCATTCACCAAACAGATTAGTAACACGGAAGGAAATAAGAAAAGTCACACAAAAAACCAAATACATAGCTAAATTCGTTTTTAGCTCCCCGACAACAATGCCAAAAGTTGATCTCGCCCAAGTCACACCCCAAATTGGGGTTTTGAAGCAGTCGATTGCAATAATAATACTCAACTAGGAGTTAGGATCGAATCCATAGGGAGCGTAAATGGGATTAGTGGTATATATTTAGACTAAGCGCGTAAAGTGTCTAAGTTTCACTTGCACAAACTTTGTTTTGATTATACTTCTAAATTGTACAAAGGATTGGAATTGTCAAATATGAAACTAGAGAATAATGTTTTTATTGTTGTTTTTCAAATATGTAAAAGGTTTAAGGGTGTGACTTCCACCTAGGTGTTTTCCTAACGGGTTGTGGGCTTTACAGTGAGTTTCGTTGGTCGGGTTGTATTATAGAAATCAACACATAATTACCCACTCAATACCTCTTTGTAAGAGAGTGGTTTTTCCCAATTTGGCTTTCTCAAGTCCAAATGGGTATTGTACAAACCAGTTGATAAATTGCTCAAGTCGGGCTTTACTATCTCTAGATTCAAACCTTTAATTGGGACTATCAATATCTTGATTTCATCCCAAATTCTTGTTAGCTATGTTTCCTAGTTTAAGTGTCTCTTTCTCAAGTATAGACCAAGTCAAATAGGATTGAACCAATGTTTGCAACCATTAATTTTATAATTATAGCAAGAACTAGGCTAAATAATACACATCCAATCATAAACAAACCCTGAATCAAAAACCCATTAGGTACCCACACTAGGTTGGGTCACAACTCTAACTAGAAATTTAGCTACTTATAGTGGGTAATGAAAAAAATGAAGAAGAAAAGATGATAAAACTCATACTGAATGATTAATAGATGAAAATCCAACAGGGTTCTTGTACGGTACCTCTCTCATATCTCTAGATTCAACCCTTTAATTGGGACTATCAATATCTTGATTTCATCCCAAATTCTTGTTAGCTAAGTTTTCCTAGACTAAGTTTCTCTTTCTCAAGTAGAGACCAAGTATTTCTCAAGTAGAGATCAAGTCAAATAGGATTGAACCAATGTTTGCAACCATTAATTATATAATTATAGCAAGAACTAGGCCAAATAATATACACCCAATCATAAACATGCCCTAAATTAATCACCCATTAGGTACCCACAGTAGGGTTGGGTTATAACCCTGACTAGAAATTTAGCTACTCAAAATGGGTAATGAAGAAAATAAAGAAGAAAAGATGATAAAACTCATATTGAATGATTAATAGATAAAAATCCAATGTAAAATCAACAATGTAAACAAAATTAGCCGAAAATAGCAAAGAAAAACGGCTACAAACTTTCCGGTATTCAAAACTTTACCTAATTTCATCAAAAAGACTATTTATACAAAGCTAAATTTTTCGGACAAAATTGCCCTTTCGGAGGTTCTGCGGTCGCACAATTCTGTGTGTGGTCCGCACTTTGCTTCAACACTTGACAGGAGTTGGTTCTGCAGCCGCACAATTCTGCACTACAACCATATTTCTTGAGTTCTGTGGACCACACAATTCTGGGTGCGACCGCACATTTGATTTCTACGGCCGCACATTTATAGTGTGGTCCGCAATTCTTGATGGTATTTAATTTCCAACTCTCTGAACCTTGACTTCTGCGGCCGCACAATTATTGTGCGGTCCGCACTTTACACTGCAGCACTGTCACTTTTTCTTAATGTTATGCGGCTGCAGACAAAATTCTACGGTCAGCACTTGAGCCTTTTTTTTTTTGTCCTTGTTGAAAAGCATTCCTTCGTGAGTTGAATGTCATCACAATGGCTCATTTTCCAATACTCCTACAAGTAAGCATATTTTATCAGTTTTTGGAAATATCTTTAAACATTTTTGAACTAAAATGAAAGTCAAACGGCGCAAATAAGCAGTCAAAATCTCCACTTATCAGGCACCGGCTTCAAAACTGATGTTGATGGCACTGATGCTGAAGGACCAGAGGAAGGAGGTGGAGGCATTGCTGTAGCAGCATCAGAAGAGCCAGCAAAAGTTGATGGCATGTCAGTTGTTTCAACAGCTACCCCGGCAGGCTCTTCAAACTGGCATGCAGTAGTAGAGTATTGACCTTTCTTCTTTGGGTTTCCATCACCCTTCAAGGAGTACCATGAGAATGGCTTCTTTGCCCGCATCTTCGCATCACAACTCTTTGGATCCACACCCGTATCCGTATTATACTCAGTGATAGTGTTGGGATAAGGGTAAGAGCTCTCACCTTGCTTGGGGACAGGGACATGTTGACCGCCATGATGGCACCCACATTGATTCGGTACCCAGCCATGATCGAGGCAACTAGCACACCTCGCGGAATCAACAGATTAGTTTCATTCTGGCATGGTTCTATTCTTCTACAGAAAAACGTCTTTCATCCCTTTGCCTCAAAATTCAGGGTGTTCCGCTGAATAAGAACCCCTGCTGTGATCGATGGCGGTGGTAGTCCCGGAGCTGCCAGAATCTCTGCTAGCCATGGGGGATTTGCATTGCCAAGATCTATATTTTCCAAGTATTGCACTGGATCCACATCTTCCAACCCAAGATATGTGTTCAGGGTGCTCTGGTAGAATCATACTTTTAACTTCCTCACCTTGGTCCCCTTCTTGATATGTACCACATTGGCGTAAAATTCCCGGACAAAGTGCTTTTTGGCGTCCACCACACTTTGAGTGCACCATGTCCACCCTTTCATTTCTTTGAATTGCCTCAGCACGGCTGGATTGTAATTCTCAAGGTCTTTCAACAAAAATAGTCGCTCAAGAGTGAGCGATCTTTGCGGCCACCATTCTCAAAACCTGTTGAATGCAACCAGGCTCTTAAATCTATCTTCCCAGACTTTCTTCTTCTTCGACCTCTCTAGATCGACGACTCTGGTGTCACCCTTCCGACCATCATCCGGGATGCCATCTACATCTACTATAGGAGCTGGTGCTGCAGGGGCCTGTGTAGATGAAGGCTTTGAAGCATGATTGTTTCCTTCAGACCCCACATAAGTACTCTTAGAAGATGTGGGCTCATCCCTCAGTTGGTATCTGTTCTGAGTCAACTGTGGCTGTTATTGTACAACCTATTGTTCTTGCAACGAGTTACCCTCTGATATTTCCCTAGGCGAGGCATATGAGCTTGATTGAGAGGCTTCTGATTGTCTACATTGTCCTGTTGTGGGCTTCATTCCTATCACTCTTTGGGGGCCGAGGGGTAAAAACCTTTTGGCTCTGCCTCTCGAAGGATCACCTCTCCTTTTAGACGTATCACCACGACCTCGTGATTTAACCATATTCTGCACACAACAACAACCAAAAGCAGCAAAAGTTAGTCACCTATAGTTCAAGTACAAAATAGTTGACAGTTTCAGAACAAATATTGTGCAAGGTGGGGAAATGCGGACCACATATTTTTAAGTGCGGCCGCAAATGCGGGTTGTACGACCGCAAAATTTGAAAGTGCAGCCGCATGGATGATTCTGCGGTCCGCACATCAAAAGTGGGGACTGCACATCAAAAGTGCGGACCGCACATTTTTGGGTGCGGCCGCACATTGAACTTCTTAAAATGGAAACTCTCCGATGACAGAGAATTGCTTGATTTGCGACCACGGTTGAATTTCTGCGGACTGCACAATTTCAAGTACATCCTGCACAATCATGCAGTACCAAATACCTTAGCCTACTGATCTGCGGACCGCATAATTACTTGTGCGGCCGCACAATTCAAAACCTAATCGGACAGAGTTCTAGGGTTCATACTTTTACGCAAAATTTGAACATAACTGTAGCAATTAAATCATTCCAACCAAATACCCATCCCTCATACCGCACTTAGAAGTTTACCCAACATAAATTATAGCCCACATGGTCATGAATTTGACAAATGGTCAAAAACTAACCTAACAAATTATGAACTAAACTAATAAAATTAAAAAAATTCTAAAGAGGAATTGAATCTAGTGATGAAGTTGTGTTTAGGAATGATCAAGGACGGTGTACTAATTGTGAGATGAGTGAATCAGTTGAGTGCATGAATTTTTCCTTTGTTTTAATTTCTCAGAGTTTTTAAAGTTTCAACAGTAGAATGAGACCCACTATTTATTCTTAACGGGAAACCCAAGGGTTTAGGATGTGAGAGCGACCACAAAATTCCTTCTGCGGTCCGTACTCTATTACCTGTCTACATTTTCCTTTGATGATTCTGTGGTCCGCACAATTTTGTGTGCGGTCGCAAATTTTTGTGCAGACCACATTTCCTTGTGTGGCTGCACTTTGGCCATTTCTCTGACAGACAAACTTCAGAGAGTTTGAAATTTTTGATTTCGAGTTGTGCGGCCACAGATCCCTTCTACTGTAGCACTCAAAATTTGTGCGATCCGCTCAATAAATGTGTCATTCGCACTTTTTCCATACTTAACAATTTTTTTTTAAGAACAGTCCCTGAAAATCACACTCATTCCTGCAACATACTTCAAAATCAGTTAGCCCAAAATAAGACTTATTTAAAGAAGAGAAAAAAAGAAAGAAAAAGGAACATGGGTTGCCTCCCAAGAAGCGCCTGATTTAACATCGTGGCACGACGCAGATTACCATCACTTCAAAGGAATCACTGCCGCCACATGGCAATCATCAGCTTGTCCCAAGTAATGCTTCACCGTGACCATTGACTCGGAATACCTCATCTTTTAATTTTCAAATCCAATGCACCAAAAGGTGTCACACCCACAATTTCAAACGAACCACTCTATTTGGATTTCAGCCTTCCGAGAAACATCCTCAATCATGATTTGAACAACACCACAAGATCACCCACCTTGAATTCCCTATTTCAGATGTATTTGTCATGAATGTACTTCATTCTTTCTTTGTGCGAGGACGAACTTGCATATTCAAGGTACCGAAATTCATCTAGCTCATCCAAATGTGCAACCCGCAATGTGGCAGCTGCATCCTAATCAAGATTTAGCTTCTTCAAAGCCCACATGACCTTGTGCTCAAGTTCCACCGTAAGTGACAAGCTTTTCCAAACACCAACCGGTATGGATACATCGCGAAAGGAGTTTTGAAAGTAGTCTGATAAGCCTATAATGCATCATCCACCTTCTTTGACTAATTTGTCCGGTTAGCATTCTTTGACTTGGAAAATATACTCTTGATCTCCCAGTTGAAGACTTCCACTTGTCCACTTTCTTGAGCGTGATAGGGAGTCGTGACTTTGTGAGTGACACCATACTTGCTAAGCAAGGTGTCAAAAGCTTTGTTGCAAAAATGCGACCCCCCCATCGCTTATGATGGCCCGCGGAGTACCAAACCTTGTGAAGATGTTCTCTTTCTAAAATTCCACCACACTTATTTCTTCGTTGTTGGGTAGAGAAACGACCTCAACCCATTTTGACACATAATCCACCGCTACCAAAATGTAGGTGTTCCCACAAGAGCTTACAAATAGTCCTATGAAGTCAATACCCCACACATAAAAAATATCAATTTCCAAGATGGTGTTGAGGGACATTTCATTTTTCTTTGAAATCCCATCGGCCCTTTGACATTCATCAAAACGCTTGACTAGATCACTTGCGTACTTGTATAAAGTTGGCCAATAGAATCCACAACTCAACACTTTGGTTGTCGTTCTTGCTCAACCACGGTGACAACCATATGGTAAAGAATGACAAGACCTAAGAGTTTCAACTTGTTCCTCCTCAGGCACACATCATCTAATCACGCCATCGATATAAACCCGGAAGAGGTACGGTTCATCCCAATAATAGTCTTGGAAATCCCGTTTGAGCTTCTTTCTTTTGTTTGAAGAGAACGCATCCATGATAATACCACTCACAAGATAATTTTCTAAATCAGCGAACCATGACATCTCGATCATTGAAATGGCTAGAAGTTGCTCATCAGGGAAGGAGTCATTGATTTCAAGGTCGTCATGTGGCCTACCCTCCTCCTCCAAGCAAGACAAGTGGTCTGCCACTTGGTTTTCACTGCCTTTGTGGTCTTGGATGTCTATATCGAACTCTTGCAATAAAAGAACCCATCTCATTAACCAATACTTTGAATCCTTCTTGATCATAATGTACCTAAGTGCCGCATGATCCGTGTGGACAATCACCTTTGTACCCATCAAGTACGGTTCTCCCTAGCAAAACAAATAGCAAGGAGCTCTTTATTGGTCACAGTATAATTAACTTGGGAATCATTCATGGTCTTACTAGCATATTAGATAGGATGAAAGATCTTGTTGATACGTTTCCCCAAAACTGCTCCAACCACCACATCACTAGTGTCACACATGAGCTCATAAGGAGAGCTCCAATTTGGGTTAGTGATATAGGAGTAGTTGTCAACTTGAACTTGAGAAATTCAAATGATTTCATGCAATCCTCATTGAAGTGGAATTTGGTATCTTTCTCCAAATTCTTACACAAGGGGTTCACCACTTTGGAAAAATCCTTAATGAAACGCCGGTAGAACCTCGCATGACCCAAGAAACTCCTCACTCCTTTCATAGATGTTGGAGGTGGAAGTTTAGAAGTTACCTCGATTTTTGCCGTGTCTACCTCAATCCCCTTCTTTTAAATCTTGTTTCCAAGGAAAATACCCTCCTCGATCATGAAGTGGCATTTCTTCCAATTTAACACCAAGTTAGTTTCTTCACATCTTGTCAAGACCTTATCCAAATTTTCCAAGCAATCATCAAAGGAATCCCCGACTACCAAGAAGTCATCCATGAAGACTTTAAGGTAATCCTCTACCATATTCGTAAAGATTTCCATCATACACCATTGGAACGTTGCTAGTGCATTGCATAAGCCGAATGACATCCTTTGAAAGCGAAAGTGCCATAGGGACAAGTGAAAGTTGTTTTCTCTTGATCTTCTGGAGCAATAAGGATTTGATTGTAGCCTGAATACCCATCTTGAAAGTAATAGAACGCCCGACTGTCCAATCGATTAAGCATTTGGTCAAGAAAGGGAAGTGGAAAATGGTCTTTCCTTCCGAATTTGTTTAACTTCTGATACTCCATGCACACTCTCCACCAGGTCACCATTCTTGTTGGAATAAACTCATTTTAATCATTTGTGACCACAGTTATGCTCCCTTCTTCAGAATACATTGCACCGGCAAAGTCAATGAACTATCAGAAATGGGGTAGACAACCCCGACATCCAACTACTTTATGATCTCCTTTTTGACCACCTATTGCATTGATTCATTTATCCTTCTTTGATGTTCAATGGAGGGTTTAGCATCCTCCTCCAAATTAATCTTGTGCATGCAAAATGCAAGGCCTATTCAGCGAATATCCGTCAATGTCCATCCAATAGTTTTCTTGCTCTTTTGTAGCACCGCCAATGTAGAGTCTACCTGCATGTTAGTCAAACAAGAGGAAAGAATAACCGGAAAAGTAGAACAAGGGCCAAGGAATTCATACCTGAGATGCGGAGGCAATGGCTTTAACTCCAAAATGGGAGGCTCCTCGATTGAGGGCTTTGTTGGATGAGTCTTCTGATTTTAAAGATCCAAGGTCAATTTGAGGGATTCATAAATCTATGACCCCATTCCTTGCAATGAGTTCATGCTTTACACAAAGCCATCCATCTCGTCATCATCAAGGTTAAGCAAAACGGTCTCCAATGTATCATCAACATTCATCGCGGCACTAGTATCATCAATAATCACATTGGTGAGCAAGTCCACAAACGAACACACTTCATGGCCATTCGATTGCCTCATATATTTGCACCCATGGAAAACCACCTTTTCATCACCCACCCGGAAAGTGAGTTCACCAGCTTCCACATCAACAAGAGCCATCCCCGTAGTAGGGAAAGGTCTACCCAGAATAATCGGCACCTCATAGACCACTTACAATCAAGAATCACAAAATACACCGGGAAAATAAACTTGTCAACTCGAACCAGTACATCTTCAATCACATCCAATGGTCTCTTCATTGTCCCGTCTGCCATTTGTAATCTCATAGATGTGGGTCTTTGTTGTCCAATTCCCAGCGTCTTGAAAACTTAGTGGGGCATCAAGTTGATACTCGCCCCAAGATCACAAAGAGCCTTTGCAAATTCAACACTTCCAATGGTACAAGGAATAGTAAAAGCGCCGGGATCTTCCAACTTTTGAGTCATCGAATGCACAATTGCACTAACTTGGTGAGTGACTTTGATAGTTTCAAAATTCATCGATCTCTTCTTTGTCACCAATTCTTTCATGGACTTAGCATATCCGGGCCTTTGCTCTAAATATTCAATCAAAGGCACATTTATAGAGAGTCTTTTTATCATATCAATGAACTTTTTGAATTGATTCTCGCCATTTTTGTTGGCAATCCTTTATGGATAGGGAGGTGGTGTCATAGGCAATGGTGCCTTAGCTCTTTGTATTACCAGTTCCGGTATGTAAACCACATGATCCCTAGATGGTTTCACGTCCTCTTGAGTCTCTTCCACCGAGTCATCAATATCAGTCTGCACTTCATCATTTTCTTGCATAATATTGTTCGGGATCTCCTCTTCTTCCACCACTTGCTCATCATCCACAAGTTGCCTTTGACTTGAGGTAGATGCATTCCCACTTTTTCCACTTCTTGTAGTAATAGCCATGGTATGTCCCATAGTTTTACCACCCTTCGTGTTTACCACCGTATCACTTGGTAGTTCCCCCTTAGGACGTGAGTTCAAAGCTTGAGAGATTTAACCCATTTTCACTTTTAAGTTACGGATTGATGTATTGTGAGAAGCAAGTTGGGCATCAGAATCGGCATTCTTCTCTATTATTTGCTTGAACATGTTTTCAATATGACCCATTTCATTATTGGAGGAACTAGGACCATGAAAAGGATAAGGAGGTGGGTTGCTTGGTTGTTGGTACATCGGGGAGCTTTGAAAACCCGACCCTCGAGTTCCTTGATTGTTGTTCCACCCTCCTTGGTCGTTGCCTCCCCAATTTACTTGATTGTTATTATTTTGCCAATTCCTTGGTTATTGTTTCCATTCCAATTGCCTTGATTGTTCCCACTATTCCAATTACCTTGGTTGCTAGAATTCCAATTGCCTTGAATGTTTGAAGGTCTCCATTGTTGTTGACTAGGGTCGTGATAGTTTTTTTGTTGCCCTTGAAAGTTGTTCACATATTGGAACTATTCATCTTGATCATTATAATAATCAGCTTGATCATACCCACTATATCTTGCACAAAATTGTCCACTCTTTTTTGCACTTGTGGACTTCTTATTCTTCTCTTGTTTACCTTCATATTAACTCCCTCCATGGCATTGACTTGTCTCAGGTTTTACACTTGTTGAAGTTGAGCCAATTGGTTCATGGTGATTGTCAACTCGGCTATGGCTTGCTCATGGTCATGTAACTCTTTGTGAAGAAGAATCACATTTGGATCACCTTGTGGAACATTGGCTCTAGATTTCAATGCCGATGAAGTATCCTCCATATCATCCAAAATATCACATGCCTCTGCATAAGGCGCAGTCATGAAGTTCCCACCAACAAGTTGATTCACTACACATTGGTTGGTGGTATTGATCCCCCGAGAGAAAGTTTTTTGAATCATGTTCTCTGTCTTATCATTGTTGGGACACTCTTTCACCATTGTTTTATATCTTTCCCATATCTCGTGTAGCAGTTCATTTGGCTCTTGCTTGAATGCTAGAACTTCATTGCGAAGAATAACCATGTGCCAGGGAGAGAAATACTTTGAAATGAATTTCTCCGCAAGTTCATCCCACGTCCGAAGGGAGTGATTTGGAAACTATTCCAACCAATCTGAAGTTTTTCCCCGTAGAGAGAAGGGAAAAAACCTTAGCCTCAAAGCATCCTCAGAGACATTTGTTTGTTTGCTTCCCCAACAAGTATCAACGAACCCCTTCAAATGTTTATATGCATTTTGATCCGGTCCACCGGTGAAGAACCCTCATTGCTCGAGCAAAGTGAGCATCATGTTGGTTATTTGAAAGTTGTTCGCCTTAATACGTGGTGGGACTATAGCACTTGCATACTCTTCATTCGGAAACACCCGGTGTGGAGCCACTCGTGGTGGAGGTGGGGCTGGAATAAGAACATTGTCATTAGGCGGTCAGCCTTTCCTATTAGCTTGAGGTCCAAGAGGAACCTCATCCATTGCATCATCATCAACATCCACATCCACATTTATGTTTTCGAGCTCGTTGTTTGCCATGATTGCACCTAAAATACTCACATGTTAGTAACAAGGAAGGAAAATGATACAATTCAAACACAAAACCAAATATATAGCTAAATATGTTATTAGCTTCCCGGCAATGACGCCAAAAATTGATCTCGTCCAAGCCATACCTCTACTTGAGGTTGTGAAACGGTCGGAGCAATAATAGCACCCAACAAGTAGGGACTAATTTTCCACAGGGAGATATGATTGGGACTATGAGTATACATTTGGGTGAATGAGCCTGAATTATCTCGGACTACACATCCACAAAAGCTGGTTTGTTTTCAAACCTATTTTCATCTACGAATGTCAACTAAGGATTAAAACTAGCAAATAGTTTTTGATTGTTTTCAAAATATTAAAATGTCAGAGGGCTATGACCTTCACCTAGGTGTTCACTTATTGTGTTGTAAGCCTTAAAGCTTGTTTTCTTGGTCGAGGTGGATTATAGCTATCAACACTCGATTACCGACTCAATACCTCTCGGTCAGAGAGAGATTTTGTCCAATTTGGCTTTCTCAAGTCCAAATAGGTATTGCACAAAACAATTAATAATAAGCTCAAGTCGGGTTTTACTATATCTAGATTCAACCCTTTAATTGGGTTTATCAATCTCTCGATCGACCCAATTCCTTGCTAGCCATGTTTTCCTAAACTAAGTCCCTCTTTCTCAAGAAGCGACCAAGTCAATTTAGGCATGAAATAACGTTTGCAACCATTAAATCCATAATTACAAGCAAGAACATGGCTAGATAATCAACACCCAACCATAAACAAGCAATAAATAAAACACCCATTAAGTTTACACTCTAGGGTTGGATCATAGTCCTAGTGAAAATATAGTACTCATGCTTAAAATAGAAGATAAAGAAGAAGAAGAAGTGATAATTAAATCCATATTAATAATTGAAATGTTAAAACTAATACTCCCTCCGTTCCAATTTATATGAACATGTTTGACTGGGCACAAAGTTTAAGAAACAAAAGAAGGCTTTTGGAATTTGTGGTCCTAAACAAGTCAAAAGGGGGTCCACAGTATTTTTGTGGTTATAAAAGCTTCTCATTAAGGGTAGAGTTGTAAGTTTAAGCTAAATTGTTTCCAATTTAAGAAAGAGGTCATTCTTTTTTGAACGGACCAAAAAGGAAATAGGTTCACATAAATTGGAACAGAGGGAGTATTAAAAAACTCAAATAGTTAAAATAACGAAAAGGGGCAAAGAAAACGGTTGTTGATGTCAAACGGTACCAAAGTTGACTAAACAGGTGAAACTATTCTATTTATACAGTGCTGGAATTTTCAGACAAAGTGCCCTTTTCGAAGGTTCTACAGCCGCACAATTCCAATGTGCGGTCCGTACTTGGCTTCAGCGTTGACAGGAGTTGAATCTGCGGCCGCAAAAATTTGAACTGCGATCGTATCTCTCATATTCTACGGTCGGCACATTTTTGGGGTGCGGCCGCACATGGCTCTTCTGCGGACCGTACTCTGAGTGAGACCGCATTAGCCGACTTCTGCAGCCGCACAATAATTATGTGGTCCGCACTTCATTTATGCTTGAATTGAGAACTCTCTAAACTTCTTATCTTGCTTAGCTACTGCACCCGCACATTTCATGTGCAGACCGCACTTTGCACTTGAAATCAGCGGTCCGCACTTTGAACTTCTGTACCTGATTTTGTCCTTGAGTTCAGATCACTCCTTCTTAAGTTGGATTTCATCTTAGTGGCTCATTTTCCAATTACTCACGCAACTAATCATATTTAATCTGTTTTCAGGAATATAATTTAACGTTTTTGGACTAAAACAAAACTAAAAATGTGCTAATAAGTAGTCAAAATCCTCACCTATCTGCATCTCAGTATACTGACGAGGCGTTCGACCATCCACAAGAAAGGAAGAAACTTATCGAATCGAGTCACGTTCTTACAATACAGGTGCAAGAGCATAAAGTAAATATGATTTTTAGGTTATCAAATATCTCACCAAATAACTCAAGGTGATAAAGCTCGGCCTAATATATATTCCAAAATAAATTTAAATTATAAATTCACTTAATTAAGCTAGAAAAATGAGTTCAAATAATTCAAATATTACATGATAAATTCCTAAATCTACCCACACATAAACATGATTTTAGCTACTTACGGACTCTCGACACCTCGTGCGTACGTAGCACCCATAAATAGTAGCACATAACAATTTAAATATCTACGGGGCAGAGTCCCCATAACAAATTTAGACAGGAGACTTACCTCGCAACGAAGTTCCATAACCGGTTCCAACGCCTCTCTAACACCTTAAGCCAATGCACATCGATCCGAAACTATTCAAACAACGTGCAAACCAATAAAAATATACTCCCATACTGATAATTAATAAATTTAAAATAATTTTCAGCTCTGCTCAAAAAGTCAACCCTTGGGCCCACGTGCCTGGATTCTGAAATTTTTGAAGATAAACATTACCCATAATACCACGAACTCAAATATATAATTTATTCCTAATTCCATGCCCAATTTCGTGGTCAAAATATAAAAATGCCACTTCTACGTTTTCTTTCAAAAATTCTATAATTTCTGTCAAATTTTCATGTTCAAATCCATATATAACCCATGTATTTAACTCGAAACAAGTAGGAATAACTTATCATATGATATATGGAAAAAACGATCTTCAAGAATCACCTCCAATCGCCCACATGAGCTCCAAGAACTCAAAAGTAATATAATAAACTCAAAATCAAGAAATTAGATGTTTAATACACCTGCCAGACCTCATTCTTTGTGATTGTCATTATATATGGAATCATGATTAACAAAAGTTCCAGCATCATTTCCGTCATCACGATTGAGGCAAAAACCTCGCGATCGGGATGTACAAATTTTGTTTCCTTCTAACAGATACCCTTCGGTATAATGGCCATAACATTTTGTAAATAATTCCAAATAACAAACGGTTTGATTTTTCTGAAATTTAGATTCAAAGGACTATAATTTTTTTTTTATCATCCCCAAATGCTTTATAGATTGCAAGATATAATCTCCCGAAATCAAACCATTGGCAGCAAAAATTCCTTCTACGCAATCACGACCTTCTGATACGCTCAATTTACACCTTAAAATAATGTAAGCGATCGTTGTAAAATATAGTAACCTAACAAGGTTGGGGTCGAATCCCACAGAGAACAATGTGAGGGCGTTTAGGAATGCTAGAGAATTATCACTTATCGCGCAGTGCCAAACTGATATGATTTTGGGTTTTTTTTATAATTGTTTATAACTAAATGCGAAAATATAAACTAACCTAGAAAGCAATTAAAATGCTCGATGACAACAAGTATCGATGTTCGGGTATTACAGTCGAGTAACGATCCAATGTATTTCATGATTTTACAAATATGAGCGGGTAATGTTAATTAGCCA